>JAODAL010004182.1:0-160578 GCA_025379985.1 Phyllomedusa bahiana
CCCCAAAAAATCAAAAAGTTAATTTTTTTTAATTTTGTTAGTTTTTTGGGGGAAACCACCTTTTGTTTTTTTCAATACTTTCCTGAACCCCTTCCGGGCTCTGAATAAAAATCCAAGCATACTTGACCAAAATTTTAAACCCAGGTCTCTTTCAAACCCATTCCCACGTTGGTGCAAAACGGGACTTGGATACAAAACAGTTTTTTTCTTCAACCTACCCACAAGTTTTTTTCAAAAAATAAAAACTTGTTACCCTTTTGCTTGTCAGTGCCCTTTTTTTCCTAAATAGTTTATTTTTTGTATCATAAGCTAAAAAAAAACCCGGGTTTGTTAACCATTTTACAACAGTAAATTTAAACACTTAAACAGGGCCATGTATGGGGGAGTCGGGGTTTTGGGAAATTGAGGAGTCGGATTTGGGACCCCGGGGCTTCGGTTTGCCGACTCCGAAACCCTGGTTTTTTTGGGGAAAAAATTTCCAATTTCCCATCCCAAAGTACACTTTTATGATTGAAAAAAAAATTTTTAAAAACCATGGACAAAATCATGCCCAATCAGAAAATTAAAAAAAAAAAAACCTAAAACTTCCCGGGAAAAAAAAATAGCCAGGTTTCTGTTTTCAAAAAAAATGCCCAAAAAAACCATTTGGGGGATACACAGTTCTGCTGAGGTCAAAACGGAGCCGATTTTTTTTTTTCCATTGCTGTGTAAACCCCCCCAAAACCCTAAAAGGTTTTCCCCCACGGAAAGGGTTTTCAGTCAGTTTTACAGCGGTTTTGGACCCCCTTTTTTCCCACCAAACTGTTTCTGACCCGCTGGCTTTCCCGAAGGTTTTTGTTCACACGGCATGTTGGTTTTATTTTTTTGGATATGTTTAAGAGGGTTTTGGGTTGGGTTTTTTCGACCCTTAAAGGACCCAAACCCCAA
Source organism: Phyllomedusa bahiana (assembly GCA_025379985.1). Lineage (NCBI taxonomy): Eukaryota > Metazoa > Chordata > Amphibia > Anura > Hylidae > Phyllomedusa > Phyllomedusa bahiana. Next base: position 928 of record JAODAL010004182.1, read on the forward strand.
ACCCTAACTCCCGTGCATTGTTTTTTTTACATTGAAAAATTTTAAAATTTTTTCAATGAAAAACGTGCATCACGTTCGTACAAGTACCCGCTGATTTGTTTACATACGTTTTTTTGTGATCCATTTTTTCAGATCCGCTCAAAGAATTGACATGCCCAAATTTTTTGACCCTTTAAACTCACACCCCACCCTTTTTTAAAACTACGGGGGTGCTTTCCCCTGCTCCCACAAAAACGCATCCAAACCGCATCTGCGTGTTGGATGCGATTTAGCAGAGTTTTTAAAATGCTTTTTTTGGGAATCCAAAAGGGACCCAACACCTGTGTAAACATACCCTAAAAACATGTTCATTCTTCTGGACGGTTTTCAAGGAGAACATGAACATGTGGGTTTGAAGGGGGACGGCTTTAAACCGCAAACTTTGGACAATAGCCGCCCCCCTATGCGCCAAAAAGGCAAAATACCGATCAGAAGATAGGACCGGTAACTTTTCTTTGCCATGTGAACACACCTAAAGGGTCATTGAGAACCACATCTTAAAGAAAACTGGTGGAGAACACTTAGCACATCTGTCACATGCCTCAATTCATCAATACAAGCAAAAATAACATGACCCCAGTGAAAACAATTACACGTAAACTCAAAACAAAAAATAATTGATTTTTGCTGTTAGCACGGTTGGTACCCCTTTTAAAATGCACAATACTTACACTTCTTTAAAATCAAATCTAAAATTTATAACCCGCTTTCATTCCATTTAGTTTACAATATCCCTCGGGAAATTCTGTTTATTTTATTCCCAAAACAAAAAATATTGAAAAACCCGATGGAGGGATGCGAGGGAAATCCTCAATCCAATGAAAAAGGGGAGTATGAAAAACTTTTTTTTTGAGCATTTGCTGCCCATGGGAGCTGCTGTCATTTTTTGAGTTTTCCCAGCTGTTACCCAAGAGGACAATTTTTTTGCAGTTAAACTACAGCATAAGTGCCACTCATTCTATTTGGTGGCTCAGATTGTGCAGTTTTGTTGTTCTATTTAATTATGCATTTCTCTTAGTTTTTCCGTTTTGGAACAACACATAATGAAATGATATGCGTTTTCACACAGTACCTTTTGCAGTAGATTAAAACAAACAGGGAGTGTCTCAGTGCCATTTAATGCAAGTCAGTCAACTTCGCTCCCTCTATGTAGAAGATGTCAGTCTTAGTAGGTAGCCTGTATTCACTATACAGGCCTGGAACCAAATCAAACTGCCCACATTCATAGGGAATCTATAAATCAGAATTGTAGGTATGTATATGAGAGATCTTGTAAGATTCCTAATAGTATGACTCTATGGTAAAGCCTGTGTTTAAAGAGGACCTGTGACATCTCCTGACATGTAAACACTTGTGATCCCCGAGGAGTAACACTTCTAAAATATCTTTTTTTAAAGGGAACCTGTCACATAGGTTATGCCCCCCTTGCTGAGGGCAGCACAAGCTAGTGTCAGACCTGCTGTTCCCAGCACTGTGTCCCTTATTCTGTAAGATGCTCTAGTTTTAGAGCATTTACCTCTCAAATCTTATTCATGAGCAGGTGTTAGCCCCGCCCACCAAAGGCTAGCCCCGCCCACTGACATTAATTCTATTGTTTCTACCTTTTCATCGTTATAGGTTTATCAGTTGCGTTAGGCGGGGATAGCCTCCGATTGGCCGGGTTTGAAAAAAACTGACTCTTTGAAGGACTCGAAAACTACAGCATCTTACAGAATACTGGACTTCAGCGCTGGAAACAGAAAGTCTCACACTAGTTTGTTCTGCCCTCAGCTGGAGGGGCATAATCTATGTGACAGGTTCTCTTTAAATCTGTAAGTTGTGTGGGACCTCTGTTATTGCTTATAGAAATTCATTAGCAATCTGTCAGATGGGTGTTCCCAACTGGAGGTGTGTGCCTGCATAGTATGACATTATTCAATTAGTGCTGACTTGGTCAATGTGTGCAGTGATATACCCAGCTAAAAACAAGAATAGTAAACACCCATCTGACCGATTCAGTAATACATTTCCAGAAGGAATAACACAGGAACCGCACAACATAGATTTATGAGAGAAGAATTAGTCCAGTATTGTTATTTCACAGGGAATACAAGTTTTTACTTAACATGTCACAGGTCCTCAATAAAGGACTTGTCCATCTCAAGCTCCTAAGACCCCAGCTCCATCCGTGATGTCCCCAGTTGGAAGTGAGAGACTGAAAAAAACCAAAAAAAAACGACCAGGTAGATGTAACAATGCAACCGGGGACTGGAGAAAGAAAAGTATACTTTTTTTTCCATTTTACTGGGGCCCCAGGAGCTATTGCAGTTTTTTTATGAGGTCGACAACCCCATTGTTAGGTTTTCTTCATTATATGAAGCAAATGGTATACTGCTAAGATACATGACCATTTATTGACTAGTAGGGATCATCTGCTGGAACGACTACTCTTCATCATTATAAAAGAGCATCAGACATTCCCTGGGCAGCAACACAAGTAATGTAAGGAATTACTATCCCACAAATAATAATTCCTAATAAAACATAAATTTTATTTCAATTCCTATTCCTAAAATAATCGTTTTGAATTATATCAACTATCTACAGTACAACACTATTATTAACACCTTCCTATCAAACAGGAGTAATTGTTTGATAGGAAGGTGTTAATAATAGTGTTGTACTGTAGGTAGTTGATATAATTCAAAACAATTATTTTAGGAATAGGAATTTAAATAAAAATTATGTTTTATTAGGAATTATTATTTGTGGAATAGTAGTATTTGTTATAAATCCAAGAAAATTGGGAAATTTTTGAATTAATGTAAGGAATTAAAGCAGAGCCTCAACCACCTGAATGGATGGGTGTCATGCACATCCTAGAAAGTGGTTGACCAAGATCCCACTGTGCTTGGAAATTTGTGAGGAACTAGTAAAGCTCATCTAGTTCGATCCCCATGAACTTCATACATTAGTAATATGTTGTCACTTACTATCAGCAATATACCATGTTTTCATGATCATTCGGGGTCACCGTTACTAAAGGCATGGCATGTTCTAGTTGTATGTAATAACATTATTAGAGGAGAATACCTCTAATAATTAAGCATCCATTACATAGAAATTCAAGTGGTTATCCTACAAAGAACACAAATGACTTCCAGGTTTTACTAGAATTAAGAGCCCAAGTCCATGATCCTCTTTACTGCAGGACCACAGTGAGAAGAAGTGTAATCCACAGTGCTGGTCACACATTAGCTTTTGAATAGAGTGGGGCTCAAGGGCCAATAGAAAAAGACAAGCTTGCTACTCAGCCATCTCCTAAGGTTTCCTAAACGCAGAACACAGCAGCAATGAGTAAAGAATGATGATAAATATATGTCATGGTGTTCCTGATTCAGTCATCAAAAACATTATGAGCTTGTTCACCTGGGGCATTCCAATTACAGTTTAATACCACAAGTACTGCCATACCATGGCAAAATACCTTATCTGCCAAACCATAGTAAAACTGTGGTAAACTATTAATTAAAAAAAAAGTCAGAAAAAATGTTACAGAAAATTAAATGCTTTCCATAAAAAAGATCTATGTGCGAAACCACCTTTAGGCTAGATCTACACAGCACAGGTTTTCCAACGGTACCCTGTGCTGCATAGACAACAATAAAAAATCTGTGCTGAAGTCTACACAGCACAGATTTTTTACTATTGGTTTTAAAATTCAGCAGAATATGCAACATTTTGTATATTCTGCCGGAATGCGGTCGGATTCCCGTACATTCAAAGGTACAGGGCCGATGGCAAATCTGAAAACTGACCTCGGCTGTTGCTCAAATCTGCGCCAAAAATCGCAGTGCTGCCGGGGTCCAGCAATGTCAGAATACCGTTGGATTTTGGACGGCATTTTGACATTTGCTGTTTAGAACTAGCCTTAGGCGGTATTCACACATTCAGCTTTTTACATGCAGTTTTTGAAGCCCAAACCAGTAATTGCTTTAAAACAAGGAGATGTCTCAGTCTTTTCTAAGTTCGTCTCCTCCAATTATGATAAAATACTGAACATGTGAACGCAGCCGAATGCTAGGTTCACACGGCTTAACTACGAGACGTAGTTACGCCCCGCAATTACGCCGTGTGGGTCGGGGCGGGAGCGGGGGGCCGGCACCTCGCCGGCCCATAGACTATCATTACTAGCGCCGCGTATACGCCGCTGGTAATTCACATGTCACTTATCTCCCCGCCCGGCGGATTCGCCGAGCAAGGAGAGGAGACGTAATCCATAATTCTCTATGAGAACTGTGGATTACTGTAATTACGTCCAGGATTAAGCCGTGTAAACATGGCCTTAAGGTCCCTATGCATGGTAGCTTCACGTTGATTACCCCATTTATTGGCATGCTGCACCTGTACAAGTTATGGTTTCAGATTATAATTACAGGTGCTGCTCTGTAATGGCAACCTGCATGCAGGTTGCCGCAGCTCTGCCTCAGTGTGTACAGGCTACTCTATCACATTTTCATTTTTGAGAGGTAAACAGCTTCTACTTTCCACTTTGTCTTTCTTAATTAAAGAAGTCCACACAATTGGTTTGTTTTAGACTATTTGGAGAAAGCTTTGGTAACTCGGTTTGAATGGACTAATTGCAAAATTAGATACATCAAGCTGTTACCTTTCCAGGTGGTAGTGTTTGTCTAGCAACCTTTGCTTTTATATTATTGTGTCAGAGTGTAATTAAAAGCCCTCACGGAGGTGAAGGACCCAGCTGACCCATATTTTTCTGATAAATAGGTCAAGCAATCACTACAGGTAGAATCACTAAGTACCAGCCAATAAAATGAGCCTGTGCTGCATAAAGCCTTTATATATACTTTGTACTTCTTTTAAGAGGATCACACAAGATTAAGATTTATCTCTCTTCTTAGTAAGCACCGACAAAGTGTTAGTCATCATATCCGAGTCCTTTAACATACATTATCTAATACAAAGCCAAAAAGTGACTCCGGGATGTGTAATACCACTCATTATATTGACTAAAAACAGTCATATACGATTAATACAAAAAAAAAACACTATGTTCGCACAAACTGAAACTTAATATTTAAACAATAAAAAAACTCCTTGAGCAAAAACTTCTCACTTGATCAGGGCAAAGGGACTCCCTCAGGCCAATCATGCTGCATACATGGAACAGCAACACTATATGTGGGTGGCATAGAGGCACAGTGACTTTCCATGGGTGCCAATGCAAAACCTGTAACTGGACTCTCCCGCCTATGTACCATTTATAATAATGGTGTTTTCTTATTTGGCAAAGACGTCTAATGAGGCAAGATAGCCGGGCCCAGTTGCAACTGCTACTCTGCGGCCCCTAAAGCTACACCCCTAAAGCCATTTAAGGACATTCTACTAAGTTAACACTGGAGTATAACAAAACATACAAACGCAGACACACAATACTGTTCAGATCCAATACAATATGAAGTAATTACACATGGAGAGAAAAGTTAGTACCTATTTGGTGGTAGGTAGAAGACCTTTAAAAGGAACCTATCACTTATCTTTTTTTTTTTTTTTTACTAATTTAAAAAGATACAGATACAAATTTTTTTCTTCTTAGCCGTTCTTATTTTCTGATAGTAGATTTCTCAACCTGTTGTCTGTATACGATTAAACGGGCAGTCATCCTGCCTGAGCTGCTTTACACAGCAATTAGAGAAATCTTTTACAGCAGCTACATGGACATAGGAGCCTGTGAACAGGAGCTGTTTTCAAGAAATGCTCTGTGAGCTGGGAGGAAGTCACTGTGCATGGAGTAAGAAGAAGGGGAGATGTGACTAGATCCTACTGTGAATGTCGAATTCTGTGTTAACTATACAGATTTGTCTCTCCTTTCAGTGTAACCCTGCCTGTCCTGATCATGAGCAGACTGCTGAAAAGTTTTCTCTACAGAACAGGAAGTGTCTATTAAGGCATGTTCACACGGCTTATAATGGGCCGTTTTCGGCCCGTAATTACGCGCCGAAGTGCGCAATTACGGGCCGAAAACGGCCCATTCATTACGGAATTCACAGTTCTAAATAGAGAACTAATGGATTACGCTCTTCTCCCCGCCCGGCGAAGCCGCCGGGGGGGAAAAATTTGGGACATGTCACTTTCTAGCGGCGTATACCGCCGCTAGCAGTGATAGTCATGCCGGCGAAGTCCCCGGCCCCCTGCTTACTCCCCCGCTCCCGCCCCCGTCCACACGGCGTAATTAAGGGGCGTAATTACGTCCCGCAATTAAGCCGTGTGAACATAGCCTAATTGGGCTAGGGCAAAAAGAGAAAGCTGCAGGATTTCAGGATGTTTTAAAAATAATTATAGTTAAAAAAATATATATATACGCAACAACATGAGTTAAACAATAGGTAATTTACTGATGACACATTCCTTTTAAAGCAAACCGGTCACCATTCTTTCACTATTTGTATTAGTAAATAGTTGTGTACAGCTAAAAATTCTGAAGTATCATTTCTTATCACTAAAGTTGTGCTTCGGATTCAAGCTGATGTCAAATTTGACCCGAATATCAACAACTCAATTATGGTGAAAATGGATAGGAAAAAAAATAAAAAAATAAAAAGATCCTAAGGGGGTGTTCACATGGCGTGTTTGTGGAGCATACTTCGGCACATAACTGCGCTGCAATGCACACATTGAGTGCTATGATTTCCAAATGTATTCGCCGACACACAGTATGCCCCCTAAAAAGAAGTGAGAGTGAATAAGAACTGGGTTGGAGCAATGTTGAAAGTAAGCGTTGGCCAGAATATGCTTTCAAAAGGCGTGTGACCCCGGCATTAACCTACTTTTTTTTTTTTTTTACATTCCGTACATGGTTTTACAGTGAGCTTACTGTTCCACAGTACTTCAGGTCCAGCATCACTTTAGGTCCAATGTCACTCCAAGTTAAGGTTACAATGTGGAAGGGGCACTGAACTGGAAGCAGCTTTGGGTAAAGGTTAGAATAACCAGTGTTGAGCTGAACAGTAAAACCATTTCTAACTCTGCTGTTATTCTTCCAGGATATTTCTAAGTTGAATTCTATCATTCCCCTGGTCAAAGGAGTGTGTCTCTACAAAGTAAGGAACTGTCCATAATAACTGGACAATGTCAAAGGGTTTAAGAACAACTCCCCATTTCATCTAGTGGCACTCTGTTGTCAATTTGTAATTTTTTAGAAGAACGAACAAAAAATTTCACAACACTGAGATCTAGGAAAAAATGCTCCAGAATTGTTACTTTATGCAACAAGCACATATTTACTAAAGCAGATACATTTAAAAAAGCCAAACAATATTCTTAAGGTTCATTCCTAGTTGCCAACACAGTCAAACAAAAACAAATCGGTATACGTTTGTATGGAAACAATCATTAATATTAATAGTATTTGGTGGTTTCCAAAAGCAGCAAGTAAAATATCTTTGGTTAGATTGACCCTACTTGTGGTCATTACACAAGTGAATGTAGTGTATTTTATTGCACACAAGGGTCTAGTGCCTTAGGTATGTAAATCCAGACACAAATAGATTCCATATATCATATGGTATAACTTGTAGCAACAGCTACATTTAAAATTAATATATAGATATCATATATAAAAATATATATAGTATATATATTTATAACATATAATATTATATATATATATATATATATATATATATATAAATTGTGTGAAAAGTATGTGAACAAAATGATTGGCAGCAATTAGTACTTGGCCAAACAAGGTGTGAGCGGATAACCTGACACGCGTCCAGTCATCAAATGACCTGTTCGGCCCAGTACTTCTCCCTGTGTTCTACAGCTGTCTTATGGTAAATGCTGAACTGCTGTTAGCATTACTGTCTCCTTAAAAATGTCTCAAGCTGAGATATAATGAAGTAGGAATAAGGCAAAGGCACACATACGATAAAACAAAATCTTTGTCTGTAGGCAACAATTGTCTTGTGGAACTTGAAGTACCAATATTTAAACTGACTTACTACTGTCAAAAGCAAATGAAAATAATCTCCGGTTTTAAGCTGCAATACTGCTGTTTAAATGTCACAAGTATGACACTGAACAGCTATGATGTCAGCGGCTCAATGCCTCTTTCAGGGTATAGACACTTTGACATACAAAGATTCAATTACAGAACTGTCCTCTGTCTGTGAAGGAAGCATATCTGTGCAATCTTGTTCAGCTCTATTTTATATTACAAACTTAAGAACCATATCATTAACACCTTCCTGACAGCTGGTCATAATAAAACCTCCTACTTTTTTTCGTCCCTGCCTTTCAAGAGCCATAACTTTTTCTTTTTTCATTTGGCATATGAGTGTTTTTATGTGAAAAGAACATCTTGTCCAGCCAATGCTGTTATTTACTGTACCACAAAATATACTTCTAAGTGGGAAGAAATATGAAGAAAATAAATAATACTTGTGCCATCTTTGCAGGGGATCGTACAGCGTATAAATTACGTGTTATCTGTTTTTTGCAAGTTAATACGATTATGGCAATACCAAATTGGTAGGGTTTTCATTATGTTTTAGTATTGTTAAAAAAATACAAACATTCTCTAGGTCTTAAATATGTGCAGAACCATTTTCTGTGACTAATTACCTATTTGCTCTTTTAAATATGGACCCGATTGAGGGCGTATTTTTTTGCGGGCTGAAGTGTACTTTTTATTGGTACCATTTTAGGATACATGCTACTTTTTGATCACTTTTTAGTCCAGTTTTTAGGGGACAAAACAAAACCTGTTATTTTGGCATTTGGAATTTTTTTCTTCTACGGTGTTCAACATCCAGGATAAACAATGGTATATCTTAATAGACTGGACTTCTCAGAATGTGGCCATAACAATTATGTTAACTTTTTATTTTTAAAATGGTTTTATTTGTAAAATGGCAAAATGAGGCGATTTTAACTTTTTGTATTTCATTAATTTTTATACTTAAGTTTTTTTCTCTCTTTTTTTTATTGTAAATTTGGGTCTCTCTAGGGTACATGACCACTAAGTAGCGTAATCATCTGTACACTCTTCTTCATTGTTTTAATCAATCAGCCAGAACTTCTAAAACTAATACTGTGTTGAATTTTTGCAATTTTCAAACAGTATACTGTTCACTTTACATAATCACAAACAGACTGAACAGATGACCTTGAGTGTTAGGCTGGGGACACATAGCATAGGACAAAAACCGCCAGAAAGTCGACTGTTTTTTGGTCGATGCAAGACCATGGTTTTGGTCACGTTTTGTGCAAAAACCGGTCACTGCTGCAGCTCAGTTTCAGGGTGTTGGCAATCTTCTTATAGCCTAGGCCATCACTATGTAGAACAACAATTTTTTTTTTCAAATCAGACAGTTCTTCGCCATGAGGTGCCTTGTTACACTTCCAATGACCAATATGAGAGAATGTCAGAGCAATAACACCAAATTTAAACACACCTGCTCCCCATTCACACCATAGAGGGAAAACGAAAAATTGGACACAATATGTCCATTTTCACTTATGAGTGTACTCACTGTTGTTGCCAGTTGTTTACACATTGATGGCTGTGTGTTAGTTTGTGGACACACCAAGATTATACTGTTTTTTACCGTATTTTTCGGACTATAAGGCGCACATAAAAGCCTATGATTTTCTCAGAAATCGAAAGTGCGCCTTATAGTCCGATGCGCCTTATATATGAATCAATTCTTCACTTGGGTTTTTAGGTTTTGTTCAGAACGTATTAGGTACAGCTAATTTAGTGACACTGATTTGCAACTGATTTGCAACTGATTTGCAACTGATTTACAACTGATTTACAATAGTAAATACGTTCCGAAATCAGTTACAAATCAGTTGCAAATAAGTGTCACTAAGGCTATGTTCAAGCAGCTGATTTCAAAACTGATTCACGTCAGATTTCCGATGTAAATACGTTCCGAAATCAGTTGCAAATCAGTTGCAAATAAGCTTCACTAAGTGTGACACGTATTTCGCGATACGGCACGGAAATATGTACATGTATTGACTTTTGTTACAACTTTACAAGTTGAGAGTTATTGTGAAAGTGCTGAATGAAGCTTGGCTTGCGGTCTGAGCTTTGTTTCATTTAATGTGCCGCGCCTTATAATCCAGTGCGCCTTATATATGAAACAAGAAGACTTAACAGGCGCTCATTGATAATGCGCCTTATAATCCGGTGCGCCTTATAGTCCGAAAAATACGGTAACTGATTACTTTCATTGTATAAAGTATCATATCTTCAGTGTTGTCCCATGAAAAGATATAATACAATATTTACAAAAATGTGAGGGTTGTATTCACTTTTAGGAGCTTTTGTATGCTATGGTTTTCTTTCCTAGATGCAATGCGTCTAAAGGGGTAATACCTTAGTAGGTATTGCTGTAGCATGTGATAAACAAACCACTAAACAAGCCTCTAAAATATATCACGTTGGACTTTTGCAACTTCCATTATGTGGGAAATCGCCACCATACTTGTCAAGAAGAGTTCCAATTTCTGAGGGACAATCCCACAATCTCAATGACTTTGTGCAAACCTCACACAATAGTTGTTTGTGGGATGTTCTCGAGTGTAATCGATGGCAGGGCTTAAACTACACCCATCATGTTTAATGGGAAACCAAGGATTCCAGCATACACTCAGGTAAATCAATTGAAAAACTTGAAACTATTTCAAAAATATTAATTAAAATAAATCAAACAGATCTATCCTGCTTAACAAACTGACATGTTTCGGAAAACTTTAATCATAGCATCATGCCAAATGTAACATGAAATCTCATTGTTAACATCACCACCACTGCTTTTCTTTCAACTGACCTCATATGGCATAACATTAGGTTGCTATTGCTGATTAAGGCCATGTTCACACGCCTTAAACCTGGACGTATTTCAGTCCGTAATTACGCGCCAGAGTGCGCAAATTACGGGCTGAATACGTCCAAGTCATTACGGTAATCCACAGTTCTCATAGAGAACTATGGATTACGTCTCTTCTCCCTGCTCGGCGAATACGCCGAGGGGGGAGATAATTGACATGTGAATTACCAGCGGCGTATACGCGCCGCGGGTAATGAATGTCTATGGGCCGGCGAGGTGCCGGCCCCCTGCTCCCCCCCTCGGCCACACGGCGTAATTGCGGGGCGTAATTACGTCCCGCAATTAAGCCGTGTGAACCTAGCCTAATAGTCATCAAAATACTTCAGCAGATGACTACCTCAGCAAAACACACCTTCAATAATAACAGTGATCAGCACTAGTTCCGATATTATTTGAAAATTATTTATAGCAGGATGTGTTTTTATTACTCTAGGAATCTCCAAATAGAAGTATATGAATATAAGTTGTGTTCTCAAATGCTTTTATTAGATTTTTTTCTTAACATTAACATTCTTAATCAGCGACCTGCATACAATGGAGTCTGTTGGGTTTCTGTTGCAGTGTCCATTTAAATACAAAAAAAATAAAGCAGTGTGCAGCACTATTTTTTCTGTTATTTTTTGATGGAATCTACAATGCAGGCCCCCAAACGGAACCCCTAATGCAGATGTGAACCAGACCTAACTCCGATACTATGTTGAGGGCAGAAGCGTTTTCAGGGTCCTGTGAAAAACACACCGTTGGACAGATTATTATGACAACTGTGCCTGAACCTTGGCACAATTTCCTGCAAAATACTGATGTACATGCTTAATAACACATTATCTAGGATAGACAGTTTGTATTTTCTTTTGTGCTACATCCGCCAAAAAGGGCAAGGCTTCAGCTAAAGGGAATATTGCTTAGTGTGCACTATCATGTGCCAAAAACATGGGGCCAAAATTTGAAAATAATTATTGACATAAACTAAGCAAACTAATAAATGGTTTAATGTTAGACAGAAGTATCTAAACGTTCACCATATTTAGCATACATTTTTAGACTGTCTAAGTTTACACTGTAAGTTTTGACAGGATTAAGAAATCTACCCCATTGTGCTACATAAAGAAGATTGAACCAACCTTATCTGGTGTCCAAAAGAAGCAGCTGATGCTAAAAGTTAGAGTACAACACGCAGTATGACACTATACTATAGAGAGGAGCTACTAGACTGCCTATCACTGTGTGTACTTCACTATTACAGAATTATCACTAGTAAAATGCCTATTCAATTTGGTTTTAAGTTGCATTGGCCCAGAGAAGACCATTGTATGCTTAAAATATTAAAAGCACTATCAGTAACCTGGTGTAATTGATGTGAGCAGTCCAACTGTGTCATCATAAAGCATATGCCGCATACATACTTTTGAAACCAGAAGTTTACATACACTATATAAATGGACACATATGCATGTTTTTCTCACTATCTGACATGAAATCAGAATAAACCTTACCAGTTTTAGGTCAATTATTATTAGCAAAATTATTTCTAATTTGCCAAATGCCAGAATAATGAGAGAGAGAGAGAATTTAAGGCATTTTTATCACTTTCCCGCAAAGTCAAAAGTTTACATACACAAGGATTACTATGCTGTTAAACCATTTGGGACAGCCAATATGATGATGCCATGTCTTTGGAAGCTTCTGATTATTGTTTATTGGCAACATCTAAGTTAATTAGAGACACACCTGTGAATGTGTTTTGTAATGCACACCAGAAACACACTGCTTCTGTGTGTAAAATCAGGCGAAAGTCTAAAGAAATCAGCCAAGATATTGGGAAGAGAATTGTGACTTGCACAATTCTGGGTCATCCTTGGGTGCAATTTCCAGATACCTGAAGGTGCGTCATTCATATGTAACAATTATATGCAAGTACAAACAAGATGGGAATGTCCAGCCATCATACCGCTCAGGAAGGAGACGGGCTCTGTGTCTCAGAGATGAATGTGCTCTGGTCCGACGTGCATATTAACCCAAGAACAAAAGCAAAAAAACTTGTGAAGGTGCTGGCGGAAGCTGGTAAGAGTGTGTCATTATCCAATGTGAAACGAGTACTGTATAAACATCTGCTGAAAGGCCACTCTGCCAGGAAGAAGCCATTACTCCAAAAGAAACATATAAAACCAATTAATGTTTGAAAATGCACACAGAACAAAGAGTCAATTTTTTGGGTACATTCCTGTGGTCTGATGAAACTTAAATTGAACTCTTTGGGCCCTAATTACCATTGTTACATTTGGAGGAAAAGGGGGAAGCTTGGGAAACCGAGAACACAATCCCAACTGTGAAACACGAGGGTGGCAGCATCATGTTGTGAAGTTGTTTTGCTGCAGGAGGGCCTGGTGCACTTCACAAAATAGATGGCCTCATGAGGAAAGAAGATTATGTGGAAATACTGAAGCAACATCTCAAGACATCAGCCAGGGAAATTAAAGCTTGTGAAAATGGCTCTTCCAAATGGACAATGACCTGAAACATACTGCCAAATCGGATACAAAGTGGCTTAAGGATAACCAAGTCAATGTTGGAAAGTAATAAAAATGCCTTAAATAAAATTCTCTCACATATTATTCTGGCATTTGGTAAATATATATAATTTTGGTAATCCTAATTGACCTAAAAAAAAAGGTTTATTTTGATTTCATGTCAGATAGTGAGAAAAACATGCATATATCTTTTGATATTGTGTATGTAAACTTCTGGTTTCAACTGTACATACGCAAGAGAGTGTAATGGCAATCTTATTATGCCTAATAATACTGCTTTGCAGATTTTTCGTGGAAAGTCTTTATGGCTGTGTCCAGGCCCGCCATACAGGGGGTACAGGGGCTATCGGTGTATGGGGCCCGGTGAAACAAGGGGGGCCCGCAGCAAGCAGGCCCTCGTTTCACAAAATAGCCAGCCTGAGCGGGCCCCGCGGCACTGCTGACCGGCCGCAGGGCCCGTGCGGCTCAGAGTGTGAGGAAATGGGGCGGCCGTGCTCCGAGTCCCTGCAGCGTCTGTCACTTACTTCTCCAGCAGTCTGTGAACGGAGTCGGCCCCTCCCGCTATCTCTCTGCCTGTGGGCGGGACACCTGATCATTTGGATCACCAAAGCCCCGCCCACAGGCAGAGAGAGAGCGGGAGGGGCCGACTCCGTTCACAGACTGCAGGAGACGTAAGTGACAGACGCTGCAGGGACTCGGAGCACAGCTTCCATCCCCCCAAATTTTTAAAAATGAATACTGTGGGCTCCCCACCAACCCCCCCCCCCTGCACACACACACTGCACCAAAGCCCCTGGGGCCTAACTGAGCCGCCCACCGCAGCATCAAAGCCCCTGGGACCTAACTGAGCCGCCCACCGCAGCATCAAAGCCCCTGGGGCCCCACTGAGCCGCCCACCGCAACATCAAAGCCCCTGGGGCCTAACTGAGCCACCCACAGCAGCATCAAAGCCCCTGGGACCTAACTGAGCCGCCCACCGCAGCATCAAAGCCCCTGGGGCCCCATTGAGCCACCCACCACCGCATCAAAGCCCCTGGGGCCCCAGTGAGCCTCCCACCCCAGCATCAAAGCCCCTGGGGCCCCACTGAGCCACCCACCGCAGCATCAAAGCCCCTGGGGCCCCACTGAGCCTCCCACCGCTGCACCAAAGCCCCTGGGGCCCCACTGAGCCTCCCACCGCCCCCTGGGGCCCCACTGAGCCTCCCACTGCAGCATCAAAGCCCCTGGGGCCCCACTGAGCCTCCCACCGCAGCATCAAAGCCCCTGGGGCCCCACTGAGCCTCCCACCGCAGCATCGAAGCCCCTGGGGCCCCCTCTGCCACACTGAAGCCCCTGGAGCACCTCTGCATTCCCCCCTGCCACAATGAAGCCCCTGTGGCCCCTCTGATGCCCCCCTGCCCCAGCGTCCCTCCCCTCCGGGCCCCAGCTGTGTGGAACCCCACTCAAGTTCTTCCCCTCCTGCTGGGTGGGGCTCCATTTAAGTTCCCCCCGTCCTCTCATCCGTGTGGGTCCCAACTTAAGGGGACGTAAATTCTGCAGAGACGAGTCGCAGCCAGGCGCAGTCATGATGGCCGTCTGGGCCGGATGGAGAGGAAAAAGGGAAAGTGAACGACTCCGATCAGAAAAGACGTCTCCTGTGTGTCACTAAATGTAACTGCTCTGTGTGTGCAGCACCTGTGTACACCTGTATCTAACACTATACACTCACCGGCCACTTTATTAGGTACACCTGTCCAACTGCTCGTTAACACTTAATTTCTAATCAGCCAATCACATGGCGGCAACTCAGTGCATTTAGGCATGTAGACATGGTCAAGACAATCTCCTGCAGTTCAAAACCGAGCATCAGTATGGGGAAGAAAGGTGATTTGAGTGCCTTGGAACGTGGCATGGTTGTTGGTGCCAGAAGGGCTGGTCTGAGTATTTCAGAAACTGCTGATCTCCTGGGATTTTCACGCACAACCATCTCTAGGGTTACAGAAAATGGTCAAAAAGAAAAATCCTACGCAGTCTGTGGGCGGAAATGCCTTGTTGATGCCAGAGGTCAAAGGAGAATGGGCAGACTGGTTCGAGCTGATAGAAAGCAACAGGGACTCAAAAAGCAACCCGTTACATCCAATGTAGTCGGAAGATCATCTCTGAACGCACAGTAAAGGAAAAATTGAGGCAGATGGGCTACAGCAGAAGAAGACCACACCGGGTGCCACTCCTTTCAGCTAAGAACAGGAAACTTAGGCTCCAATTTTCCCAAGCTCATCGAAATTGGGCAGTAGAAGATTGGAAAAACGTTGCCTGGTCTGATGAGTCTCGATTTATTCTGCGACATTCGGATGGTAGGGGCAGAATTTGGCGTCAACAACATGAAAGCATGGAAACCAACCTGCCTTGTATCAACGGTTCAGGCTGGTGGTGGGGTTTTCATGGTGTGGGGAAATATTTTCTTGGCACTCTTTGGGCCCCTTGGTACCAATTGAGCATTGTTGCAACACCTTGTGGAATCTATGCCACGAAGAATTGAGGCAGTTCTGAAGGCAAAAGGGGGTCCAACCCGTTACTAGCATGGTGTACCTAATAAAGTGGCCGGTGAGTGTATGTTCACTGTTTGGCAGTAATATCGTTCTTATTGTAATTAATTACACTCAGTAATAGTATGGCATTATACAGTATTGTTATGGTACTGATATGTGGCAGTATTATATGGTCTTAGTATATTTTTGGTATTTCTAATATGGGTCTGCATATACTGGTTTGGTCAGTAACATAGTAGTGCTGACACGTGGTGATAATGTGGCAGTGTTTGCTGGCCCTTGTATACCTACTGACCCGCACAATATTGATAAACTGTAAAATCCAAAAAATATGGTGCAATTGCATTTTTTTTTTTTGACTGGGGTTGGGTGACTGGTGAGGGGGTTGGGCCCAGACGCTTCAGCTGTATGGGGCCCTGAAATTTCTGATGGCGCCCCTGGCTGTGTCACATCTGGACCTATTTGGGCCTCTGCGACATCCTCTCTCTGCAACATATGGCAGAGGATGGGCTGTTAAGCTCTGTTAGCAGAGTGTCTGGGGCTGTGTTCAGACTGAGATGCAGTGTTAATTGGTTTCTTGACACACCCTTCTGTTGTTTCTGCCCTGGGCTGAATGGGTTAATTAGGATGTAATGATTGACAGAGGTTTCCACCTCTAGTCACTGTCCAGGATGCCAAGGAGCCATTTCAATCACATTCTGAACCGGGTCCATGGCTTCCTATTTACTACTCCTCCTTTATGATCACACTTGCCAGTGATAGACTGTCTTGACCTAGTGTGCGCCTATTGGTATTGTCTGCTTGGTTCCATTATATTTTGCTTGTCCTCTGACTTGCTCTCGCCTCAGATTTTGGTATTTTTTTTTGCCCGTTCTGACCTCTGACTTAGGGCCCACAGTCTGTCCTTCCATTTCTGTTCACCTGCCCCGGACAACCCTCACAATTAGTGTTGACGATATATCGCAAAGTTGAAATCGGCACAGTTTTTATGTTGATCGAATTTTAGATATGCGATAATTTAGGTTAAAACGTGCACATCTATTAAATCACGCCATTTTCGGCGCTTCTGTCATTGTGCGGCAGAAAACAGATTATAGAATGAGCGGGGAGTGTGCTGCGATCATGATGGGTGTGTATGTGCGATGTGGAAAAATCACATGACCTCGTTTTACATAGAACAGCGTTTCCTGTTCAGCCTCAGTGTCTCTCAGCGTCTCAGAGCAGAAGGACGTGCACTCTGCTTGTGGTCCAACAGCTCAGCGAAATTAATTATTTCTTCACAGGAGAAAGCTCTACTTTTAGCTGTGATCCTTACAACTTAGTTAGATTAGAGATTGGAAGATTTTATGTAGTTAGGTAGAAAATTTTTTAAAGGAGCATCTACCGCTGTAAAGTCACGGGGGGGAGCGGAGGGGGGGCCCCCAGGGGGCAAACACAGACAAGCTCTATAAAGAATACTGGATAAAGTTCACCAAGACTTAGTGTAGACATTGCACTGCAATAGGGTTTATTATTAACAGTTTTTAAATTTAAATATTTCCTGGATATTGGGCAGCCTGAACTTATATTAGGATACACATTTTTTCTAGTAACTGCAAGTCTCTTTGTTAGGTGCAAAACCCCCCTTTAATTATCAGTATTTCATTTCGATAGGTGTTCATTTTCAATTTTTGCCCCAATTCCACCTTTGTTCATATATCCACCTTGCAGTTAATTAGAATCCAGCATTTTTGTAGTTACCACAGGTGAATTGATAGGTGCCAAAAAATACCTTTTATTATCCGAATATTTACAGATACGTGTTTTTTCTCTTTGGCGCACTACAGCGTTGTTCATTGAGGCACCTTGCACTTAAAAGTGAATGCAGCAATTTTGTAGTCACCACGGTGAATTGATAGGTGCAAAAATACCTTTTATTATCTGAATACATTTCAGATACGTTTTTTTCACTTTGGCGCAGGCCAGCTTTGTTGATAGATCTACTTTGCAGATAAATTTGAATACAGAAATTTTTGTAGCACCACAGGTGAATTGTAGGTGCCAAAATACCTTTTTTTATCCGAATACATTTCAGATACGTGTTTTTTCTCACTTTGGCGCAGGCCAGCTTTGTTGATAGATCTACTTTGCAGTTAAATTTGAATACACCAATTTTGTTTTGATTGGTGGGATTTGTGAATAGCTGTGATTTGCCGTCTTTTAATAAGAGACTTTCCAATACTCTTCCATACCTTCTCAAATTTTTTTTATTTCTGAACATGGAGCGAAATTCGGTGGTAAGCGAGCAAAGAGGGGGGTAGGACTGGAGGTAGAGGTACGAGAGAAGGTGTCCTTACAGTGCTGGCGACAACACGCATGCCAGCGGATCGTCCAGTTGCAGGACCGTCAGGCCTGTCATCGCTGGGTCAGGGCCCTGTGAATCTCAGTAACGAACAGCGTCGCCAATCTGTCCTTCAGTGGTTAATGCAACCTGCATCCAGCAGTCTTTTCCTCCGTCCTCCCATTTTACGGCCAAAATGCGTCATCAGCATCACCAGCATCCGTCCAACATGAAGCACCCAAATGTCAACTCGCGTACCCCCACTGTGGGATATTCCATTTTCTGAAGACCTCTTTGATGACAAAATGCGGTTGGGGACGAGTAAGGCAATGTTAAAGAGATCAATGAGCCTAAAAAGGATGAATTATCTCATGCTCTGACCGCCCATACTGATGCCATCAAGGAGGAGAAGGAAAGCCGGTCAATCTGCAAAAATCCCGGGAGGATCGGCAACGCCATGCAGTGCCCTCTTGCTTGTAGCCGCAGCTCCTGGATGCAGAATGTCAGGACGACGAATTCACCTGTGTTTTGAGGATGATGATGAGACGACGACATTGCAGATACAACCGAGGTCTATTTACAGCAGAAAATGCTTGCTAGTGCTTCATCACTGGACGAGGAAGACAATGAGGTAGTGTCAGTACGGGATTCCGCCTTCAAAAATGGATAGGGCGGTCGCAGAAGTCCCCTGATATTATTACCGCCAGCCACAGTCAGCGCAAACCCCAGCACCTCTGCTTATCGCCGTCAAATAGAGTCCAGGACCTCTCAATCCTGGGCCTTCTTTGAGCCAGCCTCTGAGTCCCCCAGCGATGTCATATGCCGCCTTTGCTGTAAACGCATAAGAAGAGGCAAGAACCTTAGTTAGTTAACCACCACCAACATTCTATTTAAACATGCTGCAAATGAAGGTTGAAATGGGGGCAACATTGGGCCAAAAAAGGCCAGACTGCGGGGCCTCCAACCCTGTACACCCCTGTCCCGCCCCCCCTTTCCCCCCACCACCAAACGTTCCTCAGTGCCCATTCTCTCAGAGTCATATCGGTCAGCCTCCGCTTCAGCCTCCCCTGCCGAGTCCCCACAGCACCACCAAACCCATCACACCTTCCCTTCCCCGTTTGAGGGCCCCTACGCCGTACAGCGGCCAGTTTTGCAGCCAGCCTTCTTTCTTCCAGGTTTGGGAGCAGAAGAAACTTTTTAACCCAAACCCCCCAAACCCAAAAAGCCTGATGTCGATTTTTTTCCCGCTTTTGGGCCCTTTTGGAAATTTTTGCCTTTTCCCGTTGGTGGACACAGGGGGTTCCGCCACGCATGGCCTTCCCTGCCCCCAATACCAGATGCCGAGAGGCTTTTCTTTGCCAAAAAAGCCGTCCCGCCCGGCCAACCACGTGTCATCTAAAATTTCAAGCGCTTTCTGCATTGTGCCGGAAAAGTCCACTGACACCGACAATATAGTAAGCCACGGCCAAGGCCGCTATATCTTGTAAGCCACTGGTGAGCTGGGGGGGATGTCCTGGGGGGGCGGGGTCTCGGGTTTCGGCGCACGCATTCAAAATTTCGCAGGGATGGTGAGGGTTCTTTCCCCCAAGGTCCTCTGGTGGCATCACGTCCCAAGAAAACCCGGGCCTTTTGAAATTAATCGTCTTGGAGACCGTCCACACACGGGTGGGAGCGTGGACGGCCCCCCCAACAACCGAGCGCTGGCTGGGTGCCAAAAACCTTGTCCCAGGCAAGGTGGTGTGCGATAACGGGCGAAATCTGCTGCCCTTAAGACGGTGGGCTGGAGCACACCCCTTCCCGGGCAATGTCATGAACCTTTGTCGTCCAAAAAAATTTTTAAAAGAGCTACCCGGGTCGGGCTGCCTGGAGGAAGGCCGAAGCTAAGTTCGCCCCTTCCCCGTTCGCAACCTGCTTTTTCCCGCCCGGCTGCTTGCAGCGTCAGTCGGCCTCCCCTTCAAATTCATTGTTGACGTGGGGAACACGCTGGAATTCCACCCCCCAAATGCTCCAGAAATGTGGCAGAGGCAATGCCATTAGCAGTCGAAGTGAAAGGAAAGACAAACAGCGGTTGGGGGCCCCGGGGTGTTTAAACCAATGGAGGGGGGCAGGAAAGAGCCTCACCATCCTTGCCAGTTTAAGAAGCCCCCAAAATGGTCAGTGCGGCAATGCGCTTGTCAGCATGAGCTTGTGGTGATCTTATTTCTGGAACGATGTTTGGACACTCTGAAACAAAATTCCGCCAGTGAGGGAGGAGGAGAGGAACGATGCGGACAGGAGCCTTTCTCTCCGTCAAACCACAAGGCCCAACTTTTCACATTTCTGGGTCTTCCTTAGGCAGTGGTTCGGAGTCCAGAGCTAGTGCAAGGTGGCGCATCAGCTCTCAGGGTGCATCATCTCAGGCAAGTCAGGGCTGTGTTGAAGCTGTGCCAGAGGCAGCGGAGGAGGAGGAGGTACTCCTAGACGCCGACGTTACCGACGTCTCTGCCTTGGAAAGAGGTTGGCGCGAATTTGAGGCGGAGGAGGAAGATGAGGAAGATCAGTTTGCTAGTGCCCCTCGACCCAGAGGCTTGGGAAATCAAGGCTCCATCTCTCACATGAGGGCTTGGATGCTCCATTTCCTCCAACATGATCCTCGTATTAAGGCCATCAAAATGAACAACAGTACTGGGTGGCCACCCTCCTGGATCCCCGGTACAAAACAAAACTCAGCACTTTCCTTCCACCCACCCAAATAGAGAGTAAAATGCAGGAAATGGAGACCTTGCTGATTGATCAACTGGAGACATCTGTTGCGTCTGCTTCACGTTCCCCAAATGTCACGGTGGAACAACATCAGCGACGTGACAGCAGTAGAGTGCCAAGTAGCCGTAGCAGCAGCAGCAGGCAAGGTGGCAGAAGCCTAATGGGTGACCTCTGGCAATCTTTATTTACCACCTCACCAACACATGCAATGCAGGGCACACATCCAACACACAGAGACCAGCTTAAGATCATGGTGCACGACTATCTGCGTCTCAACACCGATGTTTTTGTATGTGTTCCGGACCCAATAGACTTCTGGGTATCCAAAATGGACGAATGGCCCGAGCTCGCTCGCCACGCCATAGAGGTGTTGTCCTGCCCAGCAGCCAGCATCATATCTGAGAGGACAGCATCATATCTGAGAGGACCTTCAGCACAGCTGGAGGAGTCATTACAGACAAACGCATCCGGCTTTCCACAGATAATGTGGATCGTTTGACTTTCATCAAGATGAATCAGGCATGGATCTCTGATGATGTTGTGGCCCCAATTGCCGAGGTCACTGATTAGTTGCCGGTCTACTTCACATTCCTCTTCAAACAGAAATGGTCCTCTTGAAAAATGTTTTTTAAAATGATCATTTCTTACTGCAATTTTTATTCTCTTTTCCCAACAGTTCATTTTGCTGGTTTTGCTGTGAGGAGACTGTAAAAGACAGCAAGGTTTCATGACAACACCGTATTCCATTTACTCACTTTATCTTTAGAAGTTTTCGCATTGTAAAGGTTTGGGGTATTTTGCTGTGAGTACACATAATTTAGGGTTTTTGGAACAGAAATGGGCTTTTAAGTGGATTTCTCCTCACAATTTTTAATAGTGGTGAAAGTCTTTTTAAAAATTTTTTGGGTCCCTTTGTGCTGTGAGATACAGAAAAAAAATGGCCTTTGGGAACAAAATGTGGGGCTTTTAATGCAATAAAACGGGCCCTATTATAAAAAATTTTTTTTAAACAGAATTTGTTCTTCACAATTGTCCAAAGTGGTCAAGGGGTCAGCTTTAAAATTTTGGGGCTTTTGCTTTGAAATGCACTATATACGGGCCCCTATTAAAAAAAAAATTGTTTTAAAGACATTTGTTCTTCAAAATTTGTAAAAAAGGGGGGTAAAGGTGATGGTGTGTCAGAAACGGAATAGGTAGGACACGGTTTTAATGGACCATTGTCGGGGCTAACTGGCTAAAACTGCAGCGGGCTCAACAGGATGTGCGTCCCCCCTGATACAATGCTGTGACAGTCTGTGAGTGACGGGCCCCAGCCACTTCCTGACGGGGGGCGAGTGGCCCCACCCAAATTGGGGGGGCCCCGGAGGCCGTCCAATAGCGAAAGGGGCGATCCAGGAATCCCATTTATACTCCTGAAAGTGACTGCTGCCCCTGTGATATTCCTGGTACCTTGTTGTTTGTTTTGTGTTTTGTTATCCGTTTTCCCTGCCCCGGCTTGTTCTCCTGCCCCCGGTTTGTCCCCTGTTTTTTGTACCTCGAT
This sequence comes from Phyllomedusa bahiana, assembly GCA_025379985.1. NCBI lineage: Eukaryota > Metazoa > Chordata > Amphibia > Anura > Hylidae > Phyllomedusa > Phyllomedusa bahiana. Next base: position 23,529 of record JAODAL010004182.1, read on the forward strand.
CCGTTCGTTTTTGACCTCGGCTTGTTTCGTTTATCCCTTTGGTTCTGATTTGGGCTTTGGCGTTCCTTTTTTGATATTGACCCGGACTGTCTGCTATTCTACTTCCTCACGCCCCCCAGCACTTCAGGGGGAGGGACTGCGCCCGTTCCCGTCGCGCCTAGGGCAGCACGTCAAGTCGGCAGGGATTGGGCGGGTTTCCCATTAGGGCTCCTGCACCCCCCTTGACGTGACACACTATTGAAAAAATGATTGTTTTTGCAAGATCTTTAACATAGCTATCTATCGCTGTTTTGAGACAACCCTTTTAATACAATTAAAAAAAGAGAAAAAAGACATGGTGGGATTCCCATCCTATTTTAAAAATTTTTTTCTAGAAAAAAAATACTAAAAAACTTGCATGTACAAAATGCTGGAAAAAAAAATTCCTCAAAAATTTTGTTTCAAGGGAGATACAGGAAAATTTGACCAGATGTGGGTTTATTCAGGGGACATGGAGTATGGAGCACGGGCAGAGAACAAAATACAGAGACAATTTCCTCCCCAGTTGAGTAAAATAAGAAAAAGAATGCCCTGAAAAAGGGGGACCTGGGGGAAAGGGGGTTAACCCCCAGAAAATTCCAAGTGAGCTCAATTTTGGGCCGCACTCAACGGAGGGGCAAGCGCACCCAGGACAAGGACAGTATTGTCCATGAACTAAAATGGGGGTTGAAAAATTTTTTCCCCGGCCTTTTTATCTGGGGTCAGCAGGTTTGGGCTCTTGCTGGGCCCCCGGCGGTTTTGTCAATGCCCGTGAAACTAAAAAGGTGGTTGAAAGACTCCTTTTTTTGGCACTTTTTAATTGGGTCATCAGGTTTTTGGGTCTGCTGTGGCCCGGACAGGTATAGCAATGCCAGTGAACTAAAAAAGGGGGTTTAAAGACTCCTTTTCCCCGCATTTTTAATCTGTGGGTCAGAAAAGTTTAAAGGGCTATGCGGTACGGACAGATATGTTAAGTTCCCGTTCAATAAAAATGGTGGTTGAAAGACTCTTTTTCCGGCACTTTTTAAATCAGGGGGGCAGCAGGTTTGGGGTCTGCTGCGTTCCCGGACAGGAAAATTAATGTCCAGTTCAAGTACAAAGAGGTTTAAAAAATTTCTGCCCTTCTGGCCTTTTTTAAATTTTTTGGGTCATGCAGGGTTAATGGTCATGCGTGGTGCAAGAAGGATGTGTGGTCTGGGATTTTTTCTGTGGCTTTTAAACCCTAAGGTGTTGCCCAAGATGTACAGGTATCCATTTGACTGTTTTGGGTGTTAATTCAGCTTCCAGCCTTTTTTGGGGTAAGAATAAGGTGTTGTTGCTCTCCCATAGACTTTAATGGTCATCGTTATAAACGACTATCTTGTGATGATGGGCCGGGTATCGACCATCGAACCCCATGTCGATGGCCAACGTAATCGTCAACATCCCCACAATCTCAAGTTTTCTGTTTATTTAACATTGCACTTAAAGATAATGAAAAGAAAAAACAAGTCTACATGCATTCCCGTTATCCACAGAAACAGCAGGAGTAGACAGTCTGAGGAAGGTTCTTTAGTATCCATTACCATATATGCCATTTACATCAGACAAATATTATTGATTGTAGTTGTCTGCGGTTTCTTGGTTTTTTTTTAAGATTCCTAGAGTGATTCCTTTTAAAATTTGGGAAATTTTAGTCCCAAACATAAAGTACTTTTTTATTCGGTAGTTACGCACCTCGAACTCAACATACATTTGCTTTCTAAAGAGCGCAAGAAAAAGCTGTAATGTAGTAAAGGTGGTTGTAGATAATAGATATTATACACATCTGCACAAAAAGCACATCCGGTCTGCATGAAAAATGCATGCTTTTAATGTATCACAAATGCAAGTGTGAACGAGCCCTTTGGGAGAGTTTCCTACTGTAATTTTCATTTTTTGTTCCATAAATGGAACAATTGGGTGTTTTACAGATGAACAGCATTAAAATTACATGACTCCTGAGTAGAGTAATGCAGTGAACACGGAACCAATCTATAATTAGCAAGATTAAATGAACTCCAATGTCTCATTCTACAAATCCTCTAAAACTGGAATCCCATATTAGTGATCAACAAGTTACATGAATTTCCTAAAGCTAAAAAAATTTTCAAAGTACAAGTTCTCCAATGCATACACATATTTTCCTAAGACACAGCTATTAGTTCTGCTTCCCTCACAAGCAAGAAGGATTCCACAATAAAGTAAGAAAGCCATAGAGAATTTTCACTACCTCCGACTGTCTGTCTTTTGGGAGGCATAGTCTGTTTTGTGCAAGTCTGTGTTTGCTACTCTATATAAAGAATAGTCATGAGTAAAAAAAAAAAGTGCACCCTCTTTCAATTCAATGGTTTTCCACAATCTCAGATGAACAACAACAGATTGCTCTATATCATCATTTAACAAATATGAAGGCAAAACAGAAAAGCAGTATGTGAAAAACTAGATACTCCCTATAGTTTGTAAAGCCACCTTAAGTAGCAATAACTTTTTGTACTACTCCCATCACTCACATCATCCTGGAGCAATTTAGGCCAACTTTTCTTTACAAAGTTGATTCCGCTCACTGAGGTTTGTGGATTCAGCTCTCTGAGGCTCGGTTCACACGGCTTATTCAAGCCGTAATTGCGGGACGGATTTCGCCCGCAGTTACGGCTTGAAAAAGGGGCAAGGGCGGGGGCGCAGCTCCCCGGCCCCATAGACTTTCATTATCCACGGCGCGTATCGGGATGATGAACATGTCACTTTCTCCCCGCCCGGCATATTCGTCAAGCGGGGAGGAGAGACGGAATCCACAGTTCTCATAGAGAACTGTGGATTACCGTAATGCCTGGGACGGATTTCAGCCGTATTGCAGCGCAGTACGGTGCGCAATACGGCTGGAATCCGTGCCCAAAATAAGCCGTGTGAATGGCCCCTTAAGGTTCCACCAAAGATTTTTCGGCCAGATTTGCTGTTGGATAGAGGTATATTTTACTCTACATCCCTGTGTGTGTGTGTATGTGTGTATATGTATATAGAGTATACGGGGGACTTTGCGGTCAACTCAATGAATGTAAGTGACCAAGTCCTGTGGCTGTAAAACAATCCATCTCTAAACCATTATGCATGAGGCGTTTGTGCTGAAAAAGCTCAGCATCAGGCTTGCAGAAGATCACTATGGTCTTGTCTGTCCAAGGACATTGTTCCAGAGGTTTTCTAGTTTTTCAGATGGAATCTTGTATACTTAAGCCTTCCTACCATGTTTTTTTTTTTGTTTGTTTTGTTTTTTTTAAAGGTAGAAGCTTTTTCCTGGCAACCCTTTCAAACAAATTATACCTGCTTAGTCTTCTTCTAATTACTTGAACATTTAAACATGCTGGGACCTTTTGTTTTGCAAGAGATTTCTCAGAACATTGCGGTCATTTTCTGGGTTGTCAACTTCCGAAAGAGATTGTCAATGGTCTTGAATTTTTTCCCCTTTTGTGTCACCTTTCTCACTGTAGAATGAAGGCCTTCAAACTGTTTGGAAATGGCCTTATAACCCTTTCCAGACTGATGAACAGCAACAATTGCTTCTCTAAGATAACTGCTGATGTCTTTCCCAACTACCAAAACTTGTGCTTTAAGAGAGTTGGTCACACTTGCTGATGTTCATTTAATCTAGGGAATTTGATTAGCAGCACCTGGAAACTACTTACCCTGTGAAATTCTATGGATCCAGTAAGGGTGTAATTTATTTTTCACACACCGCATTTGTGTCCAGATTTTGTTAAATAAACAAAGACACTGTGTAATGACACATTGTTCATCTAAAGGTTGTATTTACCTAAAATGTAAGTCCTTCTAAGGACCATATGCTTTTTTACTATGTCCTGTTACTTAAAAATATAGAATTCAAAGAGGTTGTACTTTCTTTAACTCATGACTGTATAATGCTGTAAATCCACAACACACAACGGTTCTTTTACGTTAAATATATTTACATAAATATGGTGAATATAAGTGTATTTTATAATAAGTTAATTCCATCCAAAACGAAATGTAAGTATCGAGAATATGTAGTCTTGTCCAATATGATCCTTGCTGTTGACGTTTCGGTCATCATAGTGAGCTTATTCATGTGGATCACATGGAGGGCTGAGACTGTATTTCTAATATGGAATAATTAAGCTTATAAAGTATGGCAAAATGGAAGAAACAGCAGATATCTGCTGTGTAGTATAAAGAATCAAAAGATAAGAGTATCACTGTGTGTAGTAGAGGTAGGCCGGAGCGGCAGATTTCTGGTGTTTATTCCATTTTTGCCATACTTTATAATTGCAATTACTCCATACGATCCACATGAAAAAGGTCGCTAGGACAACCAAGACGTCAACAGCAAGGATCATATTGCACAAGACTACATATCCTTGATAATGATATTTATATTTGTATGGAATCAACTTTTTATAAAATACATTTGCATTTACCATATTTATGTAAATATATTTCACTTTGGAGCAAATAGTAGAAGAGTGAAGAAATCAGGCGATACCTTTTAGAGGCTGAGTATATTTATTTTATATTTTGATGGTGGAGTGTGATGAAAACAGCCAGTCCGCCTGTGCCCTCTTGAGGGACGACGCTGACCTTGGGGTATCTCGACGTTTGCGCTGCCCACAAGGGGAGCTCAAGTCCCCCAGAGTACTGTACCAACTTTAACGCCTTGCCCACACTGGCCACAGGAAACAAAATGCCTGCACCAGTTCGCTCGTTAGTTTATAAGATCATCCGTTACCGACTTAAGCAGGTCAGAACCAACCCTTTGGGTAGCCTTTATAAACTATAGACCGAGAATTAGGCGTATGAGGCCGTTGATCCAAGACAGACTAACTCAGATTAAAGTTTATAGATTTAAATTAGCCTTGAGGGCACACTAGACATAATATATCCAGAATGATAAAAATATGACAGGTAAGAGAGAGGTGCAAATACAATTATGGAATTACAGACAAAAGGCAGTTAAAATAAGCCAAGTTTCCGTTGTGCATGAGTTTCCCCGTCCGCACGGGGCAATGTGGCCTGCTGCTAGCGTGGGTGATGTTACTGGACCTGCTCTGCAGGTACCCCCTCCTTGGATCAAACAGGAAGAGCCAAGCCTGCTCCGGCTTAATCTGCAAAAGGGCAGCCCACTGCAGCCCCCACACCCCCCTGATACGGACTATGAACTCCTCCCCTCAGGTCCATGCAGTTTCGATACAAAACCAAAAATGGACTATAACTCGGAGCAGGGCATTGGCACCGAAACCGAGCCGGTGGGTACCATCAGAACCTCCTGGGCCTTCTGACGCCTGGATATCAAACAAGCTTGATCTTATGACCCCGTAGGCCCGGTTCTGGATATCTCAGTCCCCAAGCATCCTGGAAATCCGGAAATAGGGCCATGCGTGCGGGGAGCTCCATATTTTGCGATATGAAACCCCCAGCACCATTATGAGCGTATCGCCTATTGATCGATATTAAATAATTCGGAGACGACCCACTGGGTTTGATTGACGTAGAAGGTCTTTGCAGCTGGGACTGCAGCATTTGTTCAGTGCTAATTAGATTCATGAGGAGCTTTTCATGGGTTTGACCCATGCTGTTGTGGACTTGCCTTACAGAGGCATTGGGGAAGGAGCTGTGCTGATTAACATGTAAAATGAGCTTGTCCGGTGGTGTGGAGAGTTCTGACTTTCTAAGCTAGAGAGAGGACTGATTTTGTGAGTCAATTTTCTTCCTCACTAACAGTGAGCATTCGAGAGTACTAACTCTCTTCTTCCGACATGTCTGACGGAAGAGAGCTAGTACTCTCGAAAGCCACCATCAAATATACTCAGGTTAGCCTCTAAAAGGTATCCCCTGTTCTTCACTCTTCTACTACTTTCTATGGCTAACACGGTACAACATTATACTACTTTGGAGCAAAAGTATTCTTGTGTGTTGTGGATTTATATAGATTGTACTACATTTCGGGCTGAAATACCTGAAAAACTAATGGAGAATTCAATTTTCTTTAGAACTGTCCAGACATCAAGCACATTTTCACAATGTGCATCAAGATTTGCTACTAGGTCCCTCTGCCATTGATTACCCTCTATCAGCCAGTGCAGAGAGCCTTTGCTGAGAGTACTTGCACTCTGGATGGTTCAGCACAACTATTTATTACATAGTTGCTTCTCTATTCGAATGAGCGCCATATGATAACACATTCCTTAAGCAAAGAGGATTGCAAACTGCTGCATCCCCTAGTTGTAACAACTTATTACCAGGCCTTTCAGCTGCCAGACCCACAAGTGGGTCATCCTATAGAGATGGAGTCTTCCACCTAGGACCGGCTCTTTAAATCTTACAACGGACACAACTCGCCTTGGTCACTTTGTTGTCAAACTTCATCAGAATTCTATATATACAAACAACATTGCAATGTTTGGAACTATTTAAACACGATGTTTGTAAGAATTATGGCTGTTTAAAAATATTTCCTGCACTTTTTCATATAAGGAAAATTTAATTTTTTCACATAGTTCCTTAATTTAAAAGATTCCTGCTGACAGTATAGGAAGTAGTCCCAAAAAAATTAACTGGACATACAGCAGCAATTTTTTTCAAAAAATGGTTCTTTAATTCATATCAGTATACATACCAAATGCAGATACAATGTTTCATCCCAAAAGTAGCCTCTCTCAAGCCTTTCTTGCGATGCATGCATCTGTATTTTGTATATATACGGATGTGAATTAAAGGACCATTTATTGGATATGCTGCCGTCCCAAATATAATTTTTCTGGATTGCCTTAAGGGTGAGTTAGGACCCTTTTGCATTTGGATTCATTGAAATCCTTGTGGATATTCCCTGCTGTACCTACTACATTTTTGTTTGCCGAGTATAGGAAGTAGATGTAAAGCGGTAACAAATATCAGATGATCAGATTAATTTAGCAGCATTCTGCATTAATATAGTCTACTGAAGTCAGAAATATATCTTTGGAGCCATTTGTTGGTTACTATATGTTTGGATTATTGGAATACAGTATGGTTGCATTAACAACCATACTGAATGGCGCTGCTATTGCTGCTTTTGTAGCCTATTATGGGGACAGCACTGTATACCCTTGTTATGTAAGGAACTGTAGAGGATCATGTACGCCTCTTGTTTGGTATCTCCCCTGCCCGTATACACCTAAATGCCTTGAAAACGTCACCGTCTTGTGATCGCTCTCTCTAAACAAGACAGAAGCACTTACACTTTGTCTATCATTAGCCATAATAAATAATAAATGGCCAAACATATAAAGAGAGGTGGTGTAGCTCTCAAGGTCTACCTTTAAAAAGCTTGCTTCTTTTTAGAGATCATTAAGCCCATAATAAAAATAATTCTTGGAAACAGCAGATTACAAAATGTTCTCAAGCTTTAAGCACAATGTAAAACATATGAAGCTCCTGCTTCTCTTTATTAATCCCTTTAAATGAATATTTTACTTCTACAATAATTCAGGATTCCTTTGACACAAAAAATTGTAAAATGTATGCCAAAATTAGTTCTTAAGATATGTATTGGTAAAGTAAAAAAAAATAGAGGTAGGTGAAATGAAAGAGGATGTCCAGTTAAAAAAAAATACATGTTCTAATAACATCTCCCTCGAAGTTAGGCACTTTGGCAATGTACTTTCTATACAATTGCACTGTACTAGGCGTGTGTGAGCTTCCTGTAATTTTATTAAAGGGGTTTTGCCAAGAAGTGATTTCCTCAGCTAACAGGCTGAACTTGAGCCTTGAAAAGAGGGGCGTTATGTTTCTGTGTTTAAAAAACAAGTGCCTCCTCTGTGATGTCATAGTACTATGATGTCATAACTGTTGTGCACAAGTTAAATGGGTTTTGTTTTCTCCCACTTGATCAGCTCAGGTAAAGAAGATTAGCACAGTGCAGGCAGGTTATCTTTTCAGTCCTATTTCACAAACTGCAGGCACTGAGAAGAAGGGCAGAGCGTGAGCCAAGGACGTCTGCAATCTTTACTCTGATTAATTACATTACAACCAAGTGGATTCCTCTATAACAGGCAACAGAGACTTTTTCCCCAATCTCTACAAAGCTCGTTCATGGTCCCTGCCATCAGATAAAAGTTCAAACATGCAAGCGCGGCCAGATCAAGCTCCTGTCAGTGTCCGGTCGTGTCTAATGTAAACTGTTCAGAACTAAGGCAGGAAAAATAATGCTGTAGCTCTCACAGGCTTCACTTTTTATAATGACATATATTTAAAACGTGATTAAATACCCATTTTGAAGGATCCCATGTCAACATTAGATCGTGGCAAAACCCCTTTAATGTTTGATGAATTCTACAGCAGCTGTTTGAGGACATAAAGCTAAGTAATTCTGTGTGTAGCGACACACCAAACAGCCCTGTGTTAAGCCCAGGAGGTGAAGAGCTCAAAGGCCACATCCCTTTGGCCTTTACTCCCAAGTTTGGAGACTATACCCCTCAAAGTTTATCTAGGAGACTTTTGACCCTATAGGTGTATGTATATATATATATATATATATATATACACACACATACATACACACACATACAAGCATCGGGCTGTGGAAATGAAAGATTACAGTACATTTCTTTCAGTGATTATTTTTTTTTGTTTCATTTTTATAAGGGGTACTAGAAGAAAAAAAGACCATTTGTTAGACAAATTCTCCCAAGTATAACAACATACCACAAAGGTCCGTAAACTGTTGTATGCAAAAGCCGGCTGTGGAGTCGCAAGCCAAAGCCCTGACTTCCTCAATTTCCCAAACCTCCAACTCTGACATACACGGCGCATATTTAAGTATGAACTTTTGATACTGTAGTGAAAATGTAACATCAGGCTGTTATCACCCTTAGGATACAATAATCAGTATTTAGGTAAACAGACACTGACAAGCAATGTGATTTGATCTTTTGAACACTTGTGGGTGGAGTTGAAGAAAAGCCTGTATTTATGTATCCAAGTCCATCTGCACCACCATTGGAAAGTTTAGAAGAGACCTGGATCAGATTTTGCTCAAGGTATGCTTGAATCTGATTCAGAGCCCAGAAGGATTCAGGCAGTATTGAAAACCAAAAGGTGGATTTCCCAAATACTAACAAAATAATAAAAATTAACATTTTGATTTTTAGTAGCAAAACAGTAACAATGAAGTTACAGGAAAGAATCTGCAGAACTAAGCAGATGCTAAATACTTGCAAGTCAAATTAATGTATAAGATAGGTAAGATGACTGTATATAAAATTACAGTAGCCTCATGTACAAAGCTGTAGTGGATGGAGAGATATGGAGCCTGAAAGTCACAAATTCAAAACAATGTTACCATTTTGCTTGTCAGTGTAAAATATATTTATTGGGTATGACTTTAGAACACAAAAAAATTGTATATATGCAAAACACTACAGGAACATTTGTGGAGTCTCTCAATTTGTTCTGAGAAATAGTATTGCCTCCATCAGATCCTGCATACATGACCTCACATCTGATCTCATTATTTCCAGGCTAGAGAACGTCCTCTCTACACTAACTTGGGTTGGGGCAAAGCGGTGACCACAGGGGCAACATCTCTAACAATGTCAGGGTATAAAGGAATTGCGTCAGCCACAGTCAGTTTTGATGAATGGTTGAACTCTTCTACTTCTTTGAAAGCAGGTGAAAAATGTTGCTGAAATTGTCATGGGAGCGGAATCTTTCCCCTGGGGCAGCGCTTTGCCTGCTCCATGTCATCAATTACACTCCTCATGTGATGAGGCTCAAGATATGGGAGCCGAAGCACTGGCCGGACCCAATGCCTCTTGCTCTTTGCATCGAACTAACTGGACCAACTTATTATATATTTTCGGAGTCGGAGTCGGTCCCTTTTATGACGACTCCGACTCCTGCAAAATAGGCACCGACTCCGACTCCACAGCCCTGACACAGGGTAGAGTTCAGGAGAGAAAGAACACCATTTAGCTTTTGCAGTGGAGATTTTGCAGTTCTGGTTTCATGTTGTATTTGACAGCTCCCTGAGGTATGAGTATAGCAGAAACCCCTCCATAAATGATCCCATTTAAATAAGTAAATTCCTCAAAGTAATCATCTAAGGGGTGTCGGAATCATTTTGAAACTGCAGTTGTTTTCTTTAAATAATTTTGAAATGGATGTTGTACAGTAAAAAAAAAATATATTTATCCACATATATTCCTCTTATGTTGTGCCACTGAAGATACACACCTCATAAATTTAAATTGTATCAGGAACACATTTTGGGGGCAAACGTAGCATTAAAATCAGTGATCGCTAGCTTGATTGTGAGGCCTATTTTGATCTTTTGGATGTTGAAATTTTTTCATCCCCATCTTTCAAGAACCACAACTTTTTTTCCCCCATCAATAGAGTGGTGTTAGAAGTTTTTTTTTTGTTTTTTTTTTTAGGATAAGCTATAGATTTTTTGTTTGCTGTGCAGAAGGAATCACAGAAGTAAATTACATTTTAACTTTACTCTGCAAATTGAAGCAACTGTGGATAAAGACAAATTCATAGGAATTTTATTGTATACAAGTATTAAAACATAAAAAATACCCTTTTTAAAAAGTTACTACTTAAAAGAGCTGTGAGATGGCTTTTTTTAGTAGAATTTTTGGGTTCAATCAGAATTTTTGATCACTTTTCATTATATTTCATTCAAAAGGTGAAGTGAAAAAAACGCAAATTGTAGAAGCTTTTAACATACTCTTTTAATCCGGTGATCATTTGAAGTTTGGGTGATTTAAGGACCTAATCAGCTTTAATACATGACAGACCCAGAGGACATTATTTTGGCTCAAGCAGTAGGTGTTAAAGAGATTGTACCACTAACAACATTTATCAGCACTGCACTCAGCTATTTCCGTCAGAACCATAGAAGGTGAAAGGAGTAGCACTGCGGACTAAACTGATGCTCTATTCAGACAGGGCACTTGGTATCTCCATTGTGATACATTTATCACAATTCTAGAGATAGGTGATGAATGTTGTTAGTGATATATCCTCTTTAAAATAACAAATGGAAGTGCATAGGGCCTTTAAATAGTACTACCATGTGGTTCCATACAATGCTCTGTCAGGGGCTGAATTGTTGTAATTCTCCCTAACCAATGCGTCCAGGATTGCCATTACTCTGTAATGGAGACATTCAATGGCTCATGTCTCAATTTCTGACGTATTTGTACAAAATTAAATAACAGTAAGAAAAACCTCACATGCCTATTTGACTCGAATTCCATAATGAAAGCACAGTTTTTTTCTGATGGTGCCCCATGGAGGCAAAAAGCATCCCACATAACAACAAGGCCACAAGGCATATACAGAATTGCTCTGTCAGGTGCCATATGTAAGAAGCTTCATGGGAAAAAGCTCTTAAAGGGGTTGTCTCACTACATCAATTAATCTTACCCCTGTTTTTCAGTTTCATTTTTGAATTCAGGGGCATTTACTGGCTTCTACTGGCCTGCAGTGATGAGCTGCTGAAGACACCAGGTCTGACAGCAACCGGCACTGGCAGCCTATCGGGAGAGATCAAACAGATCTGTGGCTACAGGGACCTGAGAAGCTGATGCAGCCCATACGATGGGATATCTAGGAATACATAGGACACAGTTAATGGACACATATTTCAAAGTGACTTGTTTTCGCAAGATCTTTAATATACAGAGCAATCCTTATAGTGAGACAACCCCTTTAATGCACACCCTGTCTAATGAACAAAGCCACAGTTTCCCGCAGATTCATATGGATCACCTGCTGTATGTATATATACAAGATAATATTCTCTTTTTTAATGTGACAGACAGTGAATATTATCCTATAGAGCGTAGGAATATTTTATAGATCTGTCCAGGTATATGAAACATTGATCTAAACACATCATATACTATGCAACATCATATTCTCCATATATTATTACACATATGACACATGGCATTAATTTGACTGTAGGAGTCATCTATTCACCAATATATTTGCTTTAAGAGCACTAATCCCTGCTGGTTTTAATGGGAAATGAATATCAAGTTTGCTCAAATCATTAATAAATGTTTGGCCAACACAACAAACACTCGACTTAAATTTTGGTTGTCAGCAAGAGATTATTTTTGATGGTACTCAATGACTTCACAAACGTGTAGCCTTGATATTCTGAATTGTCTGGCATATAACCAATCATTTAGTCATTTACATAATAACCGTGGTTCATAATTTGAGTTTTCCCTTCTCATAATTAACCTTGAAATCTTAGCATCTACATAATTGATCTTGTTGAAAGTCTGAATATCTTTTTACCCACAAAATATCTAATATGTAGCCATTCATGATAAAAAGCTATGTTACTAATTTGCATAAAGAAAAAAAGACAAAGTAAAACAGTTCCAGTTAAAATCAAATTGGACTGCAAAGCACTTTCATTAACATCCTTAAACAGGAAAAAAAAAGACATACTGCTGAGAAGTACATTATAGTACAATATAATGTATTGCTGGAATGCAACAAAGTACCATGGTCTCTTTTTTTTATTTCTTTCCTCCCCCCACATATTTTATTATCACATATTAAATTGTGTTCAGTTACACACCAAATCCTGACAATGATATCTTAGCCTACTGGGATTTCATTTAATCTCCGCATGGCAAATAAGAGTAACCCTCTAGAGATCACCTAGAAGTGTGTCATATTTACACACAGATGTGACCTGTACAATAGCTTGGTCATAATAAAGACAGGTCTCTGCGTTTCCTGTCTTTTTTTTTTCTTTTTTTTAACATACATGTGACAAATTATTACAGTGGCAAATAACATTAATAAGAATATATGTTGAGTGTTACAATTACTTTTCCAGTTGTTTTATATTTTTATGTGACAAATTTAACCTTTTTTGTCATGTTTAAAGTGTGACTCATCTCTACCTTCCTATCTTTAGGGGAAACTCCGGCCAAAACTAAAGTTTCCTATGCTTCCATAAATACGTGACCCATTAGGGATTCTATGTATCAATCTCTTACTTGCAATTTTCTTGCTTCTTGTATTTCCATATATCATAGTATAACTGTTGCATAGTAACAATCAAAATAAGGCTTTTGTGACACACTTTTTCTAGTTGAGTCTATTTGTCGCTAATAAAGACACCAAAACTTCCTATATAACAAAAACTTATGGACTGTACCATATGGGCACCACATGGGAGGGTAGGGGGGAGGAAGTACACAAAGTTATAAAATAGCAAATCAAATACATATATAGGGTGCACATCTGAAATGCCAGAAAATACATAAGACTTTATTGGATCACATAAGTACATAATTAAAAAACTGTAAAAAATCTGACAAAGGCTACACATATCAAGACAGCGAGCCTCCAGAAATAACCAGAGGGAATTAATAGACCATGTATATTACTACACTACAAGTGGGAAATATATGGTATACAACACCGAGACCTATACTGATCCCAGAAAAAGAACTGATGATAAAAAAAACAAATCTGTTAACATTTTCATTATGAAAAAAAGACTGGCACCCACGCATATCGCCAAACAGTGTGGCTTCCTCAGCTTCCTGGCGATACGGGGTGGGAGGGGGGTCCTGTGTTTAATAACATGGTCTCTTCCCACACTAGGACTTATTCATTTACTTCTTTGATATAACAATTTTCAGCACATTTGTTGTCTTAATTTTTTGGACCAATAGGTTTCCTTCTTAGCACATGTATTTTTTTTTTTTGGGTGTGACATTATTTACTTCTACAAATTTTCTTGGTTATAACATATATACTTTTTTATATTTTTAGGTCTGGCTATTTTTGATGTTCAGTTCTTTTTCTGGGGTCAGTGGGTATTTTATACTTGTAGTGCTGTATACTAATTTGCTCTGGTTACTTCTGGAGGGTCATTGTCTGTGTGTGTAGCCTTTGTTGGCATTTTTATGTGTATGTGATCCAATAAATTGTTTTGCATTTTCTGACATTTTAGGTGTGTGCCCTTTATATGTACTTGATTTTATTCTGGCTTATTCTTTTTAGTACATGGGCAGAATGGGGTTTTTACTGTGTAGTCCCTGACTTATTTCCTTTTTTTCATAAAGTCTACCAGACTATATACAGTACTTATAATTTGATTGCTTTTTAGGAAACTATGGAAAGTTGTTTCCTCCACAGGTCTTCTTTAGTAGTGTAGTACTTGTAAAGAGAGCTATTCCCATCATCAGTACACATAGGTTTGTTATTGACTACAAATACTTTCTAAGTAAGAATAGGTTCATCTTCCTGCATCCACACTTTGGGCCACATGTATTAAAACTGTCTAAGTCTAAAACTGACTTTGTTGTCCATAGCAACGAATCAGAGCTCCCTTTCATTTTGTGTAGTGCTCTAGAGAAATGAGAGGGGCGCTGTGATGGGTTGCAATGGGCAACAAAGTGAGTTTTAGACCTAGACAGTTTTCATACATGTGGCCATTTGTGTGTGTATAAGCAGGAAACATGATTTTGATGCTTCTAGTAGAAGTAGAAGACAGAACCCTCTATTGGGTACCACAGGTGCTATATAGATTGTTGTATGTGAAAAGTCACCATATTACAGCTTGTAGTGGGGCAGGTGGGGAAACATGGACTTATTAGTGGTAATTATGAACCATGAAGGTCTTATATTCAATATGTTTTTAGACAAATCAGGGACCTCAATTGCAAACAAGAGTGGCATGGCCAAGAAAAGATGCAAAGTCTATGCTTGACCTAATACATTCAAGCTTTGTGGGGTAATATATACTGAAACAACAGGGTCTTCTAGGGGGAAATGCTTGAAGTTGTGGGGGATGGTGATGTCTGTATGAAAGCTGCCAATGTATACTTGCCTGCAAATCCAGAAAAGGAGTGATTCATCACTTTCTTTTCCTTTAAAGCACTGTGTGAAATACATGTAAATTATGCACTGTTATTTGAGTCACTACAGATATCCGTGGGAGCTGTGAGAGGGATATACCAGAGTTAATCAACTAGAATGGCTAGGCATTCTGCAGCACAGGGTTTTATAAGGAACAATAATGTGAATATTTTCATTATGATAGATGGACAGAACTTCAATTGAAGATTCTTCCATTATTAGAGTTCATTAAGTGACCTCTGACTTCTCAATATTGACACTGGAGAATAAGATGTCCATCATCTGGACTAGATGTGCACGCTTCACTATTCTCCTACAATAAGAACTAATGTCAACAGGCTATTTTTAGTCATTCACACCAACTCTAATATCAGCATAGCCGGAATGACTCACATCTTTTAGACAGCTTTGTTGTGCTGCATATAGGCTTGAATTTAACACTTCATTTGTAAAGCTAAAAAATTGAATGGCACATATGGTGGGCTGAGGGGACTTACCATCACCATCGGTAACAACCAGTTGGATACTAAGTAATATAGTAGCCACATATATAAATGCTTAAAATAAATTGCAAATGAATGTGTAAGAATAGACAAAAGAGGTTTTCCCTAGAGGATAAAATACATTATCCAGACATAATGCAAAAAGATTTATACAGCTAAATTCCTAAATTATGAAGCTGGTCATAAAGCAAACATTGAAGCCATATTAGTTCAAAAGAGGAAGCTGCATAATGTTGTGGTCATGAGAATCCACTTGAAACTACCACACATTATTTCAAATGGGCAATTAATGCAACCATATGCAAAAAAAAAAAAAAAATACATTGTGCATTCATTATTGTGTAAAGGTCAAAAACTTAGCAAGTCTCCCCTATAGTTCTGTCCACAATAGACTACTGACAACAGCAAAGGCAAGATATGGATGAAATTACTTCCGGGTCAAAGGCAGCAACTACTACATAAAAACACTCCCACAGAGCTGGAAGGAACACTGGCAGAAGCACGTGGCAGACTTGTTTAAGAGGTTCCTATGACGGCAGCTCAGTTCTATAGTCAGAATGGGGTTGTTTATGCAATTGGTGCATTGATGTCTGCACACCTTACTTAGAAGTATGAATCTAATGCAGACTTGTCAGAAACAAGTCTGCCCCTGGTAAACATACCCTAAGGGTATGTTCACACTGCATATTTTTGGTCCGTATTTCAGGGCGTAATTGCGCTGCAATACACCCTAAGTACGCCCCGCAACTACAGTAATTCATAGCTCTCATTGAGTGCTATGATAACCTGCAGTTTTCCCCGACGTAGTGAAAGTTAAAGTCTAGGGGAGCCGGCACAGAGTGTTTTAGAAGTACGCGCTGGCCAGCAAGTACTTCTAAAACACTCGCTGTATTGTGGCACGCACAAATACGCACCGCTATACACCGTGTGAACATACCCTTAGAATGAATATTAAAAAAACTGGGAAGGTTTGCGTACCTTGCAATCAATTGAAATGTGACTCAGTTTACAGATTATATTTTTTTGTTTTTGTGTTTATATATAAAATATATACATATTATAAATACATACACACAAATATCATATAGTAGCAGATTAATAACCTGTTTTGCACTCTCCTTTCTTTACCTCCCCTGAGTGGATACTTAATTACTTCTGATGTGGTTTTTCCCATCTAATAATGATTTGACATATTGCTAGAACCTTTGGGAGCCCACTAATTCACAGAATGGAGGACCTGGCTCCCTTTGGCTTTATCCCTGCACAGCAGAGGTCCTCACAACATGCAAGGAAAAACTAAGAAGAAGCTGCAGTGCAGTTTGAAGATTGATGGAGATGTCGGTAGTGGGTCCCAACTGATAAAGAAGAGATGACATATCCTGGAAATATGGCGAGAGAACCTCTTTAAGAATGTTAGTTAACCTGTAACAAAAGAACTTACCTTAACCCTCCTCCAACAGCAGTTTATTTCTTTAAGTCTTTCACATGCGTTCTTTAAAATTATACACCTTCATCACACAACATACAATATTATTGGTTAAAGGACAACCAAACAACACATTTTGTATGGAGGTCAATGGGGATGACTTAACATTTGGTTTCAGACAAGTATTTCAAGTTGGAATCTGCATGGATTCTGACCCTTATGGATACAATTAATCTGTGTCCAATTTTTTTTTTTTTGGCATCAATGTTCTCATAAAGTATAAAAAGCTATATTCTGAGTTTCTCAGCTAAGAGTTACTATAGATAACAAACACACAATCCCTGCTAAGCAACAACTGAAACTATTCCACAGACTGAAAAGTGAAGGATAACTTTTTCCTTTAAATAACTTTTATTAGCATGCATCTGAAGTTGGTCTACCTTGTGTTGTAGATTTACTGTTTTCACCACATATTATGCATATTTATTCACATGTAGATTTATTTGTTGTATATACTTGACAGGTCTCATTTACACAGACAGCAGCCATGTGATATTTAGGCCCTTTTTACATGAGGATATTATGGAAGCATTTTTGGCATTCGGAATATGGCTGAATGTTCCGGTCTTACCACAGGTTTATTGACCTAAGCTCACAGCAGCAGAAATCCCTATGTTGCTGCGAATTCGGGTTATTAAACCCGCAGTCAGGCTGGGGCACTTGTGCGAAAGTGGCTTTAGGATGCTTTTTTTAGTGATTGCTGAAGGTTACTGCAGTGTGCATGAGTCCTTTTTGGAACCTTGACCTTTTTCTTCAAAAAGCAGCATGTTATAGAGTGCTTTTTGCTCCTTTAGGCACACATTGAGCTATAAATCCATATGAAACAGTAAAGAAAGACATGGAAAATAAACAAAAATAATATATATACACTGTATATGTATAAATATATATATACACAGTATATACACACACATATACACACACACACGTTTTATTTTTAACACATGGGATTTTTATGTTGTGTTTGTGAGCCATAACTTTTATTTTTCCAACTATATAACTGCACGATGGCCTGTTTTTTCTGCATAACAAGTACTTCGAGTGGCAGTATGTAAAGGAAAAGAAAACGGCAAAAGGTGCTATTTTTTAGGGGGTTATTTTTATGGAGTTCACTATGCGGTATAAATCAAAAGTTACCTGTATACTGAAGGTCAGCAGGATTTTGGTGAAAACAAATGTTTTGCTTATTTTTACGATTTTGGGATACATGCAACTTATTGATCACTTTCTATTTAAATTTTTTGAGGAGGTAAAGCAACCATCTATATTCCTCCAGTGTTTGTTGTGCATGATTTAAAAAAAAAAAAAAATGGAATTTAGAAATTCGAAAATATAAAATCTGTGCTGTGTAGACTACAGCTTGGATTTTATATTGCGGTCTATGGAGAACTGGTTACAGTCTGTTTTTCGTCGGATTCTAAATACGGACATTGAACTGCACATTTTGCTGATGAGCAGTAAATGTGGTTGCATTGTAGACACCTGTGGGCAGTATCAGTCTGGGGTGCATGGGGCTCACCAGTGAATCCAATCATTGGGGCCCATCAGTGAAACTGATTCTTGGGGCCCATTTGACACATACTGTACCTGACTCTTGCAGTTCGCCCCTCTTTCTCTGCATTTTTTTTTTTTGCTGAAAAGTAGCCCCAGACTACTGGGGACCACAGGTCTTATCTCCTATTCGCCTGTGGGCCAGTCTGAACCTGATTGTGGGCTACAACAGGACCACATTTATTGTCCTTAGCAGCAAAACTCTGATGATTCCTGCAGGTGACACAAAGATCTTTGGACACACGACATGTGCTGCAGCCAAATTTGGACTAGTGTGACTGACAGCTAATCCAAGGCTAGCATATTAAACCCAAACACAAAAGACCAGTAATTCTTAAAAAAAAAAAATATATGGAAAATTATTGGTAAAACAGGCAACGCATACGGTGATTCTTTTACACCATTCAACAACATCATGTATGCACTTACAGTGGTAATGCAGAGGTCAGACAATACCAGCGCATCAGTAGGTTTCTAACATACATTAGGAAAGTGTCCATAGGCTTCAAAATGTTTCCTTCAGCAAATACCTGTACAGGATATATACAATATTGAAACAAAAATGTCTTTTTGCTATCCTGACTAGTGTGATTTGTCGGCTCATTCCATGTGTGTGCGCAAAAAAAAAAAAAAGTATACAGCACAGCACATATTTAATTTAGCAGTGGGAGTAAATGGAAAACCATTGTTACCACACAGTATGCAGTTGCATCATCAGGGCTATACATTTAGTGCATATTTGGTGTAGGGCTGTAACAAAGTGTGATCAGAGCCTAAGGGTCCTTACACTTCCTAAAATAGCCTTATTGCAAGTTGATCAAAGATCTTTAAAAAGATCTCGAGGGGGGGGGCTTATGGAATCACTCATAAGGCCATTCACGTTTAGTAGTGTCAACAGTGCATCCTCGGTTTACATAGTGAGATATGCTGCTGACAAACTATGTTTTAACAGCAAAAAAAAGATGAAATCAGTTGACAAACAAGTGTTTGTCGCTGGGCAATTATTAGGAGCATTTTTTTCACCCAACATCTGACCCATGTAAAAGTCTCTTACGCCTTACCTTCTCTAGCATTCTGGTATCTTTCAATGGATTAGTACCTTACCAAAAGAGGCTTTGAGGTTAATTACTGCTTACTAGTTGAGGGAATAGGAAAGCATATTTATTAGCCATTTACTTTTCCAGGATATATAAAATGCACCTATTCAATCCAAACAGAAGACAAAACAAACAGCCAGGTCTACAGAAGACATGTCTACTATAGGTAGAGAGGAAACAAAAGACATAGAACAAATGGGCTACACAAGAGAACAAAAGTAAAGACAAACAATCAGCCTGGGGTCACAGTTTTTATATCCAAACAAAAAAAAAAAAAAAGTTAATTTATACAGGAGAATGAAATGATGAAATTACAGTGTTAACATAAAAGACAGCAAATGACGCCGTATAAACGAGACTTTCAGTAGGCACAGATAAGGCTAGGTTCAGGCTGCGCTCAGTCTCTTCACTCAGCAGAACCATTTGAAAACATGCTGCTAAACCTTTGTCCCAGATATGTTCAACTCTATAAGCGTATGACTGTATACATCAGTCTTTGAAATGTATAATGTGCAGTATACTTTTTTTCTTCACAAAGCTGTACTGAAAATTATTGTCAACTACACATTTTAATGCACTTACGACAAAGATATAATGAAAAATATAAGGTACATCAGCCAAACATATCCCAAAAGGATACGTGAACATTTGACTGAATATTGTCTATGGACACAACAGATGCATATGCTGAGATAATTTTCTGATGTACAGGCCAAAAGTAGTACATAAACACAGTATGAACCTAGCCTAAAGCTAGCTGGGGTTATTAAAAACCATGTATAAATCTTAAGTAAATAGCAAGAATAAACAAGCTTAAAAAATGTAAAGCCAATAAAAATTGGAAAAAAAAAACAAAACAACAATGTATATACACAATACACAAAAGATTTAAAAAAATGTTTAACCATTATAATATGCATAAAACTCAACCTTCATGTGTATTAATAATACTATAGATAGTACACATCTGGCTTTCAGTAATGTATCATGATCATCTTTAGTCTAAATTAAAATGTCCTAATTGGTTCCATTGTTTGCTGAAGACATAGACCAACTAGAAACAAATAAAGCACTGATCTATAAATCACTCAAACACAAAGATATTAAGTGATGATTTTACATAGAGGACTGAATAGACAATCTAGTTGTGGTGAAAGTGTTTAATAATCTTGTAATAGGAAGAAATTAAAAAATAAACAAAAAAAAAAACCTGGTCATGGTGATATACTAAGTAGCTCTAATTAAAATGTTCCAGCAGAACTTGTATGATTAGCGAGTGTGAAATAAACGAAATAATAATTGGTTATAGGGCCATACATAAGTGTCACATCTACCCGGTTCTTAATTTGTATAAATAAATCACACCTAGTAGTGAAATGACTGCAGGGGAAGTCAGTCTCCAGACAGCAATGCTGTAATAAATGAAGGATGGAGAGCCAAGGTAACCAACTACATGTAATTAAAATTCATATTTTACCAAACTGTCACATAGCACAAAGGAGGGCCAGATTAGAATCACATTGGACCTGCTTCAGTAAATTCACAGACAGAGGCATCAAAACCAGTGTATGTGTTTTAGAGCAGTACATTTCAAGATGAGCCCTGTGATTGATTTCGTAGTGTGTGGTGATGTATAACTGTCTAATGTAACACATGCTCACTGTCTGCCCTCAGGGATCTACATGCAAATTAGACAGATCGGCTAATCAGATTATTCTGGGTAGCACTGAGCTGCTTTTGTGAAGGGCCAATTTTTTTTCCATTGGATATATTTGTACATCCATTTAATTTGACTTACATTGCTAAGACTGGCTATGGGCTCAGTACGCTATTGTATGAAAATCCCATTTGTGTTCTCAATTCATTGAAAATATAGGCATCAACCTATTACAAAGATCCACTTACCTATTATACCTATGACCCATAGGCAACATGTACACAATGTTTTGGCCAACATGACATACTTTATGCACATAGCTATTTGTTGGACAGATGTGTGCATTATTAATATTGCTGTCAATGTTCATTATTGATAGCAACAAAATATATCTATCCCTTAACATGTTATCTCAGCATGATATATGTAATATTTGTGGTGAATATACATAAGACAAAATACTGGACTGCACTGCGTGTGTGTGTATATATATATATATACATATGCACACACACACATATATATATATATATACACACACACCAAATTTTACATACCGGTATATATATATATATATATACACACATTTGTATATATATATATATACATATATATATACACACACACACATATATACATATATATACACACACATATATATATATATACACACACACACACACACATATATACACACATATACATACACATACACACACGTATATATATACACACGTATATATAAAAATTTTATTTTATATATATATATATTATATGCACACATTTCACGTGTATATATATATATATATATAATATATATATATATTACACACATATATATATATACACACACACGTATTTATATATATATATTTTACATATACACACAACACACACACACATCTACATACAAAACAAACACACACACAAAACACACACACCCTATACATACACACACACATACAGTGCAGTCCAGTATTTTGTCTTATACATTAATATATTCACCACAAATATTACATATATCATGCTGAGGTAACATGGTAAGGGATAGATATATTTTATTGCTACTAATAATGAACATTGACAACAATATTAATAATGCATATATCTGTCCAAATATTAAAATACACACCAATATTGAATATATCGGTGTGTTTATATATATATTATATATATATATATATATGACTGTTTATATATATATATATATACATATGTATGTTTATATATATATATATATAGATACACTTGTTTAGATAGGTAGATATGATGTAATTGCAATCTGTTAAAAATTACATTGAATACTGTATTTACAAAATACACAATACCAATTAACCATATACATGAAAGGGGTCATAAGCCAGAAATTTAGTCAAAGGTACTGTAACGTGTCCAATTAGTTGTAAATTAAGCAAAATCTTAAATGTACAAGGCAGCACAATGCTGGTAGGGACGATATAGATTATAATCCAGCATTTTTAGGCATTTGTCTTTTACAATACATAACACAGTATTGTCTTCCAAGCATTTTCCTGGATGCTGATGTGCTAGAAACAATATTTTTGTTGTCTGATAAAATACAAGATTTTAATAAAATGCATAGTGTATCAGGTGCTAAACTGTGCAATGTATTTTAGTGAGATGCATGGGTCATATAACTTGTAGGAACAAACCTACACATCAGGTCCAAAAAGCATCCAATATGTCATGACTGCCTATAGTGGATTGAATACTGATATAGAAGCTGGGAGATCGTTAAGTTTACAATTAGAAAGTGTGTGGGCGCAGACACTGGGATGTACATTAAGATTTCCTTTCAAAGCACCAGAGAACCTGCATTTTCTGTTCTTCTCTTAACCATAAATGTATCAGTTAAATATTATTGTGAGTTATGTACAAATGAAAGGAAGATCTGTAAACATCCCATTTGTAGCATCGGCAAACACTGTAATGTCTATGTACATTTATATAGGGTATGTTTATATCGGACAATATTATATCTTTATGCTTTTTAAGTGTGGCATATTTAAAAATAATACAATCACCTCTAATATAATTTTATCCTAAAGCGATAACACTCTCTATAATGAATGTATTCATTACAGTAGTTACAATTACATATATGCATGGTCCAAGATCATTAGAGATTTGACACATAACAGCAGATGACACACCAGCTTAAGTTGAAAAGAATATGTGCAAAGCACCACCTGTTCCCTGAATCTGCAAACTGTTCTACTGTAAAACAAGTGACCATGTCTCTTTACTGTAGTATTTACTTTCCTCTTGGAAACTAAGGCACAAAAAACCTAGATATCAGGATTTTTTACCCCCCAAAACAATTCAATAACAATATTTATTACTGGATATGAAATTGAATACAAAATAAAAAAAATTATATAATATTCACACATCATGGATATACAGCCCAGCCCATAAAATTAAAACATAGGGCAACTATTTATAGTTACACTTGAATTCTTTTTACAATTTCATACAGGAATATTTGGGATGCCCAAAATCATATTGGTCGCCAATCCTTTAAATTTAAAAAAGGAAAACATTTCCCCAAGATGTGAAAGACAACAACAAAAAAAACAACTATTTGTTCATAGGATAGATGCGATATATTGAAAAATTTTCACCAGATATAGTAGTATTTAAAAATATACAAAATACCCAAAAGGGTGATTTTTACCTACCTAATTTTTATAAAAACATACAAAAAAATTTAATATATACCCTTAAAATACACACACACACAAACCCCTACAAAATTTTTGTGTAATATGCATATATATTATAAACAAATATATATGCCCCCAAAAATATATATTAATATATTATTATAATTTTATTACGCACCTACACATTATTTAAATCTTTTAAACACATATTTCGGTAATGTATATATACACACACAAAACATATACGTTAAAATATGTATATATATTTCACACAAATCATATACGTTATATATTATAAAATATATATATTATACAAACAAAATATTTGGGGTTTTTATATATATATATATTACACACACACAAAAAATTTTACGTTTTTTTATTCCCCAAAAACCTTTTTACGTGTATGTTTTTTTTTAATTTTTATATTTTTATACCCAAACACACTTTTATATTTAAATTTTTTCTTTCCCACAATCTTTTAATTTTTTATTTTCACAACCTTTTGCAAAAAACAAAACAAATAATTTATATTTTTATTTAAAAATATTTCCCCGGGAATGGGGATTAAAAACCCAAATTTTTAACGGGGGGAATTAATTATCCCCAAAACCCAAACCCTTAAAACACTAATAAATTTTTTACTCTCTTTCAAAATATACGGTATATTTATATAATATACACACACACAATTCAAAACTATACACACACATATATTTTATACAAACCCACCTACCCCACTAATAAAAATTTTACTCCAAAAAACATTTTAGGTATATATTTTCCATACCCCACAAATTAAAATTTCACAACTTATATAAACCACACAACACACATATATATTATTATTTTTATATATATTATATTTATATTTATATTATGCAGTACCCCATACTAATAAATATATACTCTAAAAACATTTTTCGGTATTGTACCCCCCAACCAAATCAATACGTTAAAATTTTATATATATATATTATATATATACACACAAATATTATATATATTTTATATATTTTAAAATATATTTGTATTTTATTGGGACAAAGTTTTAAGATATGTGGATGTACATGTTTTCCCACAGATCCACCTATAAGATTGTGTGTAATTTAAATTTTTTTTTTTTAAATTTATTATATTATTGAATCTTTTCAAAAAAGGGCTAAAACCCTTTTTGTTTTTTTCCCTTAGAGGTACAAGTCCTATCATAGCATGGGCTATTGTGTGGATCAGCTTGTATACTGGACTAAATAAAGGAACATTGGCTAGATGTAGTGACATAAACTCCCTCTGGAATATAGTAAACACTTTTCACAACAGTAAATGAAAATTTAATGTGCTCCTGACATCCGAGTTGGTGAATAGCACTCAGACATCTAAGAATGCTCCTGAGATTTTATAGACTACAAATTACCAACATTTCCACACATGTAGCTTCTTACAATAAATCATCTCATTTTGGAAGAGAGGCTTCAAGCAAAACTTAGGTGGCTCAATAAGCTTTGTGGCTAATTACAATTGTTCCTCTACCATGGGCTGATATCAAGCTCCCACAACTGTCAATTTTCCCTGTGCCTTTTCCTAACATGAGATCAGCCACAAGAACCTTATGACTGCTGTACAGTCCCGTATTTTTAACACTGAAACATTCTCTGCTTTCCAGTCAAATAGGAGCTATGTGCTGCCAATTATTCTTGGTCGAATACATAATGGAATAAATCCTGGGAACAGGATCCATGTATAACAGCACACAAGCAGCACTAATTGGACAAATGTACTACTGGCAAGCGGTGAGAACTCCCTTCCATTCTGTGCTGCCCTAGCCTAAGAGCAGATCCACATAATACTATCAGGAGAAGATCACATCAAGACTTGGGCTTTGTCTGGTGGTGGCTTCCCCGAACAGGTCCTATTGACTGTGGCTGTCAGGCAGGGTGCAGCCCCTGCAATTAGGACAGGGGATTCAGGTAGCATTGGTGGCTCTGGAGTGAACCGAGCCCCAGATCAGGTCCCTGCTATGCATTTGAAGTGTGATGCTGTGCAGCATGAAAGTAATCTAGGCATCCTTCCTTCCTCCCACAGCCACACACTGGAGCTGGGGGACAGATGACAGCTCAGTGTTGCTCACATCTATACTAGACACATGCTTGATTGATGACTAAAGGCAGCAGAGATTCATGGGTCCTTTTTCCAGGAAGCAACAACTGTCACAACTTGATGGGTCCCTATGCTCAATGAGGAAGGCTACACAGGTTGTATGAAGAGCCAGGCATGGGCAGGATAAGTTTAATGATACAGTAGCAAGCAGGCAGAGACATGACCTTCCCTTATAAAGAGATAACATGAAACTTTATTCCCAGCTCAGCTTTACTGCTAGTTATATTTAGAGTCGGGACATCAGGATTGCCCCCTTGCAGATTCCCAGGGATTAAAAAAGTAATGCACTATCACTAGCAGATCTAATTACTAGCAGAAAAGGCAAGATCAAAAGCACAGCCGTGCCCATGGCAGCACATGGCACACTGACATAGCAGGCGGATTGGCATGAAAGCTGGGTACTTACGTTGCAGCAGATGGAAAGTATTCTTCAGAGGAAGGGCAGATCAGCAAGGATTGGAAAAGTGTCAGGATAAGGACTAGAAACCAGGAAGCAGCCATCTTCACAATCTAACAGGCAGATCTCCCAGCCAGTATCTTATACAAGGATGGGATGGAAAAGAGAGCTGATAAACTCCAGGCAGTGATAGTGCAGAGGCTGAGCAGAGCTCCCCTTACTCCGGCAGCCACCTCTGAGCAGCCGCCATCAGTGAGACTTTGGGAAGAGATCTCAGCTCCCTCTCTCCTTTTCTGATTTATCCCCCGATGCTGGAGAAGGGGAGGGAGGATGAGGAGGGTAAGTTGCAAGGGAGGAGTGAGGGGAGGCTCCTGCCCTGATCACACGCTGCCGGAAAGTTAAGTGCCCAGTGTGAGCCTCGATCACTGCTGACAGCACCACGCCCTGCACGACGGCCACAAGGTGCAACTACGACCAAGTGGCAGGAGCCGAGGCTCACACTCCAGCCACAGCCGAGGCTCCTGCATTACCGTAATTACTCTGGTGCTGCAGCAGACCTATTGTTTCCAATTACCGACATATCTAGCATTAACCGGCAGCTCTTATCGGCCATGCTCATCTAGATCACACAGGCTGCTCTACCCACCGGGCTACGGGGACGCCCAGGCTGCTCCTGCCATGCCCACTGCTGGGGAGCAGCACAGGAGAGCACAGGTCATCTCCAGACACCAGGGCTAGAAAGACAGGACTATTCATGCTTCACAATACTGGACCGAACCTCTATGTTCTGCTCAGTCCAGGCATGCTGGCACAGTGCCCAGGGGCTTCACTACTTCTGACCAGTTATTACACTGCACTCTGATGACAATCTGCAGTTTATGTATTTTATGTTGTTTATTTATATAACATTCTTATGTTTCACAGAGCTTGTCACCATTCACAAGCTTCCTGCTGGGTCTTGTAGTCCCACAGTATTTGACCGAACCTCTAGCTCATGTTCTGGTCAGCCCAGTCCAGGCATGCTGGTACAGCGTCCAGGGGCTTCACTACTTCTAACCAGTTATTTCACTGCACTCTGATGACAATCACCAGTTTATGTATTTTATGTTGTTTATTTATATAACATTCTTATGTTTCACAGCGCGGTCCAGAGCTTGTCACCATTCACAAGCTTCCTGCTGGGTCTTGTAGTCCCACAATATTTGACCGAACCTCTAGCTCATGTTCTGGTCAGTCCAGTCCAGGCATGCTGGTACAGCGCCCAGGGGCTTCACTACTTCTGACCAGTTCTTACACTGCACTCTCCAGTTTATTTGTGTATTTTATGTTTATTTATATAACATTTTTATGTTTCACAGAGCTTGTCACTGTTCACAAACTTTCTGCTGGGTCTTCTAGTCCCACAATATTTGACCGAACTAGTTTCTTTTCTGGTAACCTTAGTCCAGGCATGTTGGCACAGTTACCTGTGACTTCACTATTCTTTTAGCAATATATACAAATTTGGATAGCACTGTAATCCTTTATATTTACAAACTTCACACCCCAAATGCAGCAAGCCACCAATGGCAAAGTAGCCCACCTTTTAATTTTAGAACTGCAAAAACAAATCCAAGAATGGCATCAGCATGGGTGTTTATTAAAGGGGTTTTGCCACGATGTAATGTTGACGTGGGATCCTCCAAAATGGGTTTTTAATCACTTTTCTAAATATATGTGATTACAAAAATTGCAGTCTGAGAAAGCTACAGCCTTCCTTACATGCCCTTGGTTACTTCAAAGCGTCTATTAGATACGGCCTGACAAGAGCTGGACGGGCTTGCGCAGAGAGAGCTTCTTATCTGATGAGACTGAGCTGCAGAAGTTTTTAAGGCATCGGGTAGCAATATGTTTTCTTTTGTATACAGAATAAACTAGTTGTAGAGTGATTAGATCCGGGGTTTATCTGATGACAGTGAACATGATGAAGGTTTGATGCTGCTGGGGAGATAAGCTGTTGTCTTTTGTACACAGAAGCCACAAGTTATATATTTTTTTTTTATTTCAGTGAACATGTCACATGATCCCTTATGCACAGCTCTGTGCTCTGGCTGTGTGTGTCTGTATGCGTCTCTCTCTCTTTCAGCTCCGTGATTTGTTTATATAACATCTTAGCAGATAAGGCTCCTCCTGACAGTGCAGTCTGAGGCTGTGTTGCTGTATTGAGAATCCTCTCTTGTACTGTTTATTATTTCACTTAAGTTTTGAGATGCTTCCTTGGATTCCTCACTCCTTACTCGCCCCCACCCTCTCTCCCCTGCAGCTTCATGACTCAGCATGATTTGTTGACATTCTGCCTGGGCTAAACTGAGAGGTAAGAATCTTTGTCTCGGCAAATCCCCTTTAAATGGAATCCCTGTAGAAAAATGCAACATTTCGAGAGTCTTTATCAAGCATGTTGGCTGATGCCATCCTTCGATTCGTTTTTTGCGTTCTCTATTCTTCTGACAGCTCCAGACCATTTATTTCACTAAACTCTGATGGCAAACGCCAGCTTTATTTATGTATTTTTTACGTTATTTATTTATTTTATGTTATTTATACAATACTGCTATGTTCCACAGCGCTGTACAGAGATTGCCATTATTCACAAGCTTCCCGTTGGGTCTTGTAGTCCCACAATATTTGTTGTACCAATATTTAGAGAATGCCTACATACTGAACTTCATTTCCAGATCCCAGAATACAAGTTCATGGAGGCCACTAGCACTAGGTCACAACTCTTCACACATATTGAATTTTCAAAAGAATCAATTATTGAAACAAATGTAATAAAACACTTCCTCAGGTCTATACAAACAACACAGACAGAAGACCTCATTTATGAAAACTGTCTAACAGTAACTGTGTCTCTATTACCCATAGCAACCAGTAAGAGCTCAGATTTTATTTTTTCAGTCATTTAAAAAATTAATGCTGAGCCCTGATTGGTTGCTATAGGCAACAAAGACAGATTTATAAGACCGTTTTGATAAATGAGGCCCAATGTTCATATTCAAAAGGCTCACTCTAAAAAGACAGGCAGAATTGAACCTATTAGAGAGTTTTAAATTGATATATGTGTATACATTTGGTATCCTTTTTAAGGGATTAACTGTTTAGGAATTTTCTTTTACCCTTTGAATTTTTGGGTTATTTTATTGTCTTTTTATTCATTAATTTAAGGTACCTTATTTAGAAATTGTTTGTTAGAAATTATTCATAAAAGTATTTTATACATTATATATTTTACTTTTAATATTTTTCAAGCAAGTATGTTCATACAATTATGTCTATTAAAGGGATTTTCCCACCAAGCTGTTTCACAGAGCTTGTCTTTACAGTCAGCTTCAGGCTCCGACTTCTTAGTTAGGCAGTGGGTGGTTCTACAGCAGTGACTGACATTTCAGGCTCTGCTATTCCTAGCTGAGCCTGTTAGAGGGACAGTGGTGTTGGAGGGGTCTAAATAGTACAATAGAAGGCTGCAGAGCGCTAAAGGGTTGAGTCTTGTTATTAAGAATCATTAGCAAGCTCCTGTGCCACTAATAAGCCACAGCAGGGAGTGATATCACCATCCTGGCCAGGATTCTAGAGTCTTCTAGAGCAGAGATAGAGGTGGTCGGTAACCTAGGGAAGCTTGTCTATACAAACACCGGTTAACAACTGTTCTAACTTAAAGGAGTTGTCTCACTACAGGCTTTCAGCCTACCTCAGTGTCTGGCAGCAAAGGATTTTAGAATTCAGGGGCGTGCTTCTTGTCTTCCTCTTTCCTCCCTCTTCCCCCCCTCCCCTCAGCACACAGACTGCTCTTCTCCTGGACTGCAGGGGGGAGTGCGAGGGGGTTTGCTGCCAGGGTTTACCCTGTGTGTGCCTGCCTAGATCTGCTGCTGAATCAGCCATACTGTACTGTGGTTGAGCTCTTGTTGCTCCTCTCCATAGAGTCAGGAGACAGGAGAGGGCTGATCTATGAGTGTGGAGCCAGAGGTCTGTGAAGCTGTGTGTGCTAAGAGCAGAGCAGGGGGGATGCAAGTGTTCCTATACCCCCTGCTTAGCATACAAATCTCCACATCTCCAGCAACAACAAACACTGTCAGAACAGACACAGGGCAGCTGTGAAGTGAGTTACTATAATACCATGTGTCACTAATACAGCAGAGCAGGGAGTGATATGAACCGTTCACATGCCCCCCTGATCTGTTCTATTAGTACAGTCAGAGCTCCACAGACACATCATGATTATAGTAACACACTTCACTGCTGTCAGCCTCACCTCTGCTCTCCTCAATCTGTGTAGAAAGCAGGAGGGAGCAGGCACACACAGGGTTAATCCAGGCAGCTCAGCTACACAAGGGGAGTAGAGCCCTTCCCCTCCCCTACCTGCATGCATCACACTACTAGTGTCGGAGGAGAGGGGCTACTCTGCTCTGACCTTTTTCAGTAAAACATAAGAGTCATCCAGCGCCGTGTCAAGCCATTGAGCATAAAGATCGACACAGTCAGCTCTAAACAGATTTGAGGAGCTGGAAGCCTACTACTTACAGGGATAACTCCAAAATCAGTAGGACATTTGCTTAAAATGGAACATATATTGCAAAGCTAGCCTTGTTTTTTTACAAAGATCTTTTTACTTAAAACCCAATCATTTGTGTAGTCGAGACAACCCTTTAATATGTACCTAAGGCGGTCGCGCTCACCACAGCATTGTTTATTGGTTGGATTTACAGACAGTTTGCGGATTTGGAAACCGTCTGAAAACCGACAAGAAACTATCCTCTTAAACTTTAAAAGAAAATCCATTCAGTAGTCTACACTGAATGGATTTTCAGCCGCTGGCATTCCGAAAAACTTGGAGCCTGCAAAATCTTCAATCTGGCTTTTGGGCAGAAGATGTGCAATTCAATAATTATGGTAAACGGGCGAATCTGCAAACCACGAACAGAACCGCCCCCCAAAACCTTTGAAAGACAATAAAATACTGGCCGCATTCTTAAACAGGATCCGACTGGCATTTTCCATATGACATGTGGATGTACCCAAAGTGTTTAAAGATAATCAATGTGGTGAGAATACCCCTCTAAGTTTTAATTAATATATGGTGTTTTATTTGCTTTGAATTTGTCATTTATGTAAATTGGACTAGAAACCTGCTACTGACATTAAAGGGGTTTTACCACAATGTAATGTTGGCATGGTGATCCTCCAAAATGCACTATTTAATAAATCACTTTTTCAAAAGTATATGTGATTACACAAAATGTGAAGCCTTCTGAGAGCTACAGCATTGCTCAGTCCCCCCTCTTAGATTTCCTGACAGTTTTTCCGCTTGCGTGTTTGCACTCTTATCTGATGACAAGGGAACATGAAGGAGCTTGCAAGGGACTGGGGAGAAAAGTGCGCGCTAAAACTCTCTCATGCCTTTATACGGGGGCGGCCGACATCTAACGCATACATAGGTGAAAGAACGGGACTCTCCATGGGGGGATTACATCCATGGGGGGGCCCATAGTGGGGGGGGGAAGTGAGGTATCTACACAAAACAGACATCACATCACATGTAAAATATAAAAAATCTCATATGGCGGTGAAGAGTATTCTAAATAAAAATACAAATAACTAATTTTTAAATGGGGGGGGGGGGGGGGGGGGGGGGGGGGTTATGAAAACAAATAAATGGTGGTGTGGCGGAGAAAAAAATGGGAAATAAATAGTAAGAGGGTAAGAAGGTGGGAAATTAAAAGTAATAATTATAGGTTATTAAAAAATTAGTTAGAATTGGTAGGGAGGTCTGTGGGGTGTATTTTATTAGATAGTGATAAATATAATGTTAAAAATATAAATTTATTGTAACAGGAAAAAAAAAAAAATTTTATTTTTAAGTGATATGTACTTATTATATTGAAAGAATTTTTTGGGGGGGTTGAAATAGGGAGGTGAGATTATGATAATTTTATTATAAGATGGTAAAGATAGAAAAATGTATAAATAATTAAATAAAATATTAAGAAATTATTTAAATAAATTTGTGTTATATATGTAAATATTAATAAAGAAATTATGTAATTATAGTTTGGAGGGAAAAAAGAGATATAATAACAGGGGGGTGGTAAGATGGGGTGAAAATATGGAGAGAAATAATAAATATAGACAAATGTCGTGAACACACACACACACACACAAACAAAATGCCTCCGCACCCCCACCCCCCCTCCATCCCCCACCATATATGCCTATCCCATGCATTGCAAATGGAGCGTAGGTGAGTGTGTAAACAAAGATTTGCCAGGAGTACACCCATTTAGGCATCTTCCCCTTGACTGCTGCTTCAGTGCTACTCCAACATTGGCACTCTGCCAGTCACGTCGCTGATGTTGTTCCACCGTGACATGATGGTGGAAACGTTAAGCAGACCGTCAACAGAAGTCTCCAGTTATCAATCAGCAAGGTCTCCATTTCCTGCATATTAACTCTTAATTGGGTGGGGTGTGTAGTGAAATAGCTGAGTTTTGTTGTTGTACCCGGGGGATCCCTAGGGTAGCCACCGAGATAACTGTTGCTCATCTTTGAATGGCCCTTAATGCGAGGATCATGTTGGAGGAAATGGAGCATCTCAAGTCAACGTCATGTGAGAGAATGGAGCCCTTGATTTCCCCAAGCCTCTGGGTCGAGGGTCACTAGCAAACTATCTATCCTCATCCTCTCCTCCAACCCCGAACAGAATTCGCTAGCCAACCTCTAACTGCCAAGGCAGGGACGTCCGGGAAACATCGGTGTCTATGAATACCTCCTCCTCCCGTCCCTCCTCCACTAGCCCTCCTGGCACAGCATTCAACACAGCCCTGACTGCCCGAGATGATGACAACCCTGAAGCAGCTGATGCGTCACATTGCACTAGCTCTGTGACCCCAGACCACGCCTAATGACGACCGCATGAAATTTGTGAAACTGTCGGGCCTTGTGGATTTGACACGGAGAAAAAGGCTCCGTGTCCGCATCTGTGTCCGTCACCTCCTCCGTCACTGGCGGGAACCTGTTAGTTTTATGAGTGTCCAACGCTCAGATTCCAATAAAAAAGAACTAAGATCACCAACAATGTCATCGCTGACAGGGCATTGATCCGCACTGACCATTTGGTGGCTTCTTCAAGAACTGGCAAGATTGGTGCAGACTCTTTCACCAGGTCCTCCACTCTCGGTGCTCAACACCCCGAGTCCGCACCGCAGCTTTGTCAGGCCATGCGTTGTCACTGTCTATACTGCGAAATGGCATTGCGCTGCTGCACAATCGCTGAAGCATGTGAGGGAGTGAATTCCAGCGAGTTGCCACGCAACAATGAGATGGGTTGACGGGAGCCGAGCTGACGGCTGCATCGAGGCCAGGCGGTGACGAAGCAGATGCGAACGGCGGAAGTGCGAACTTAGGACTTCGAGCCTTCATCAGCAGGCAGTCAAGACCCGGTAGCTGCATTTAGAAATTTCTGGACGACAAGGTCATGGACCTGTGCCATGGCAGGTATGTGCTACCAGCCTACCGATCATACGAGGCGGCCCAGCAGATTCGCCCGTTATCGCACACCACCTTGCCTGGCACAATGCTTCCTTGAAACCCAGCCAGCGCTCGGTCTCGTTGCGTGAGAGCCGTCCACAGCCCTGAACCTGTGTGTTGGAACGGTCTCCAAGACTAGATTATTTCAACACGCCTGGTTTCTCTGGGCACGTATGCCAAAACCCAAGAGAACCTTGGTGTCGAATAACCCTGCACCATCCAAGCGGTTTTGAGAGCGATCGCCGAGTCCTGATAGCCCACCGTCACCCCCAGGGGTACATCCACCCACTCACCCAGTGATGCTGTCACAGAGATATAGCGGCCTATGCCCGTGCTTACAAGTCCAAGAGTCGGATGGGTCAGAAGGACTTTATCCGGCCACAGAAAACAGACAACGCGCTTGAAATTTTAGATGACACGAGGCTGGCCAGGCAGGACGGCTTTTCTGCAAAGAAATGCCTGCCAGCATCTGGTATTCGGGGGCAGCAAGGGCCATGAGTGCGGAACCCAGTCTGTGTCCACCAGACGGATAAGAGGCAAAATTTCCAAGGCCAAAAGCCCTGGTGCAATGCCTAACATTCACGCATTTGGCTTCGACGGATGGGATTGGGTTAAGAGTTGTTACTTCTGCTCCCAAACCAGGGAAGACAGAAGGCAGGGCTGCTAGACTGGCCGCTGTCACTGCGTGCAGTCGTCAAACAGGGGGAAGTAGAAGGGTGTAGGATGGAGGTCTCAGTCAGTGCTGGTGTACTCGTGCGACAGTGGAGTGCTGAAGACGGAGGCTGAATCCCTATACATGACCTCTGAGAGGACATGTGGCAGCTGAGGACCTTTGTTGGTGGCGGAGGAGAGAGAACACAGAGGGTGCGTAGACGTGTTGGAGGCCGGCGTCGACACTGGCCTTTTTGGCCAAGATGGTTTGCCTCCATATCAACTCATGCATTCGACTGCATGTGAGCGTAAGACATGTTGTTGGTATGATAACCACCTAAGGCTCATCTTGCCTCTACTTCATGCGTTTAACGGCAAAGTCGAGCATCAATGACTAATCGACTGGTGCGAAACAGATGCTTGGTCAACAGAATAGTGGCCCAGGCTTGAGAGGCGTACTGGATCCTTTTAGACGGCGAAAGCCAGAGAGCGTGGATTTTGCGCGCTGACCGGGCCTGGCCGGAATCATATCAGCGTAGCATTCAGTCGCACCGACCCTCTCCCTTTTTGAGGGCAGAACCCGTACTGACACTACCACCTACCTGCTTCCTCCTCGTCTCAGTAGATGAAGTGCTCACAAGCAAATTCACAGAAAAGAACAACACGTATGGATCCGCAATTTCGTCCATCATCATCATCAACACAGTGACTTGGGCTGTCGCCGACAATCTGCAACCATTGAGCTTCGGGCTAACAACAAGAGGCACAAGAGGGACTAGCAAGGCGTTGCTGACCGCCCGGGATTATTATGCCGATTGACCTGCTTCCTTCTCCTCTTCTGATGGCATCTCAGTAACTGGGCCCGTCAGTAGTAGCAAAGAAAATCATCTCTCATTCGGCCTCTTTGATCTTTTAATCATGCCCTTCCAGACCCCAACCGCATTTTGTCATCAAAGAGGTTCTTCAGAAAATGGATTATCCACATTCTGGTGGGTACACACGAGGTTGACATTTGGGCTGCTTCATGTTGGACCGGACTGCGGTGACAATGGCTGATGCACGACATTTGTGGCCGCGGTGACTGGGATGACGAGGAGGTAAACTGGCGGATGCAGGAGTTGCATTAACCACTCGGAAGGACAGATTGGTTGGACGCTGTTCATTACTGCAATCACAGCCCTGACCCAGCGATGACAGGCCTGAGGTCACTGCAACTGATGATCCGCTAGCATGCGTGTTGTTCGCCAGCGAGCTGGAAGGAGCACCTTTCTCTAGTACCTCTACCTCCATGTCCCTACCCCCCTCTTACCGCTCGCTTACCACCTGAATTTCGCTCCATGTATCAGAAATATACAAATTTGACGAGGTATGGAACGAGATTTGGTGGAAAGTCCCTCTTATTAACAAAGACGGCAAAACATACAGCTATTCTCAAATCGTCTCCAAACTCAAAACAAAATTGCTGGTACAAATATAACTGCAAAGATTAGATCTATTAAGTAACAAAGCTGAGCCTGATGCAATTGAAAAAACACTATCAATTCACCTAGTGGTAAACTCACACAATTGCTGGATTCAAATTTACAACTGCAAGTAGGGCTCTATCAACAAAATCTGACAGGCGCAAAAATCGTATTCGGATGATAAAAGGTATTTTTTGGCACTATCAATTCGCCTGTGGTGCACTACAAATTGCTGTATTCAATTGTAACTGCAAAGTAGATCTCCAACAAAGCTGGCCTGCCGCCAAAGAGAAACAAAACTACGTATCTGAAATGTATTTCATATAATAAAAGGTATTTTTTGGCACCTATAATTTCACCTGTGGTCAGACCTACAAAATATGCAGTATTCACATTTAAGATGCCACAGGAGCCTCAATGAAACAAACTGGTAGTGCACCAAGGTCAAAAAACACGTATCTGTAATGTAATTCGGAATAAAAAAAGGTATTTTTTGGACACCTATCAATTCAACCTCTTGAGTACACTACAAGCAAATGCTGGGATTCAAGAATTTAACTGTAAGGTGGCTCTATCAACAAATCTGACTGGGCAAAAGTGCAAAAAACACGTATCAGATAATGTATTCGCATAATAATACACAGTATTTTTTTGGCATCCCCCTTAAACAATCACACACCAGTGGTAGACTAAAAAATTGCAGTAATTCACATTAATGCAATGTGCCTCAATGAACAAAGCTGTAGTGCAACCAAAGTCAAAAAAACACGTACTCTGTAATGTGATTTCACGGATAATAAAAGTAATTACTTTGCACTATCAATTCACCTGTGGTGACTAAAAAATTTCACAAGAATTCACATTTAAGTGCAAGGTGCCTCAATAAAACAAAGCTGTAGTGCACCAAAGTAAAAAAAAACACGTACTCAGTAATGTTTTCGAATAATAAAAGGTATTATCTTCTTTGCACCTATCAATTCACCTTTGGTGACTAAAAAATTGCAGTAAACTCACATTTAAAGAGCGCAAGGTGCCCTCAAATGAACATAGCAGAGTAATGTGCCAAAGTTCAAAAAACACGTATCGTAATGTACCTCGGATAATAAAAAGGTATATTTTTTGCACCTATCAATTCACCTGTTGGTGACTAAAAACTTGCAGTATTCACATTTCTACTAGTGCAAGGTGCCTCAATGAAACAAAGCTGTAGTGCGCCAAAGTAAAAAAACATGAATCTGAAATATCATTCGTAATATTACACGGTATATTTGGTCACCTATCAACCTGTGCTTTGACTTGCTGGATTCGAATTTAAGAACAAAGGTGAGATAATCAACACGGTGAAGGGCAAAATTGAAAATGACACCTATCTGAAATGTATACATAATAAAAGTGCGAGTTTTGCACCTTAACAAAGAGTACGCTGCAGTTACTAGAACAGAGTGTATCCTATAAGTTTAGGCATGCCCCATATCCAGGAAAAATTTTCAATAGAAATCCTTGTTAATAATACAAGCTGATTTCCAATGTCTACACTAAGTCTTGGGCACAACATTTTTAAAAAAAAAAAAAAAAAAAAAAAAAAAAAATCCAGTATTCTTTATAGTAGCTACGTCTATTCGTATAATACAAGATCTTTTTTTGTGCACCTTTCAATTCACCTTGGAGACTTATAAAATTGCTGGATTCAATATTAAAGTGCAAGGTGGTATATATCAACAATATGAGAATGCGGGCAAAATTGTAAAATGAACAACCTATCTGAAACAGTATACTGTACTAAAAGTGGAGTTTTGCATCTACAATGAGTACCTGCAGACTTACTAGAAAAGGAAGGTGTCATCCTATAAGTTCAGGCTGCCCAATACCCATGAAATATTTCAATAGAAAACTTTCAACTAATAATAAAGCTTATTGCTAATGTCTTCACTAAGTCTTGGGTGAACGGTTCTCCAGAATTCATTTAAGCAGCTAGTCTGTGTAATCGCCCGCAGGGGCCCCACGGCTCCGCTCCCCCACCCCCTCCCGTGACTTTACGCAGTTAGGATTCTCCTTTAAAATTCTCTACCTAACAGTATAAAATTCTTTCCAATCTCTAATCTAACTAAATTGTAAGAGTGATCACAGCAAATAGTATAAGGTTTCACTCTGTGAAGAAATATAAAGTAATTTCGCTGAGCTGTTTATTCGACACAAGCAGGAAGCGCACACAGTCCTTACTGCTCGTAGACGCTAGAGACACTGAGGGCAGAACAGTGAAATGCTGTTCTATGTAAAACAAGGTACATGTGATATTATCCAGCCAATCGCACCATACACATCCCAGTCATGACGTACACAACACCACATTCTCAACCCTGCCTATTCTTTAATCTGAATTTTGCATGGTCCTCCAAAATTACAGGAAGCGCCGAAAAGAGCGCGATCTTTAATAGAAGATGCTACGATTTTAACCCAAAATTATCCGCATGATCTAAAAAATCGATCGACCATAAAAACTGGTGGCCAATTTCAACTTTGTCGATAATAATCACAAACACTAGAGACAACCCTTTAATACAAATTAAAAAAAGAGAAACAAAGACATGGTTGGCGGATTCCAACCTATTTTAAAAAATGTTTTTTCTAGAATTAACTACTAAAAAACATGCATGTAAAAAATAGCTTGTAAAAAAAATTCCTCTGAATTGTACAAGGGAGGTACAGGAACAACACTTGACCAGATGTAGGTATTCATCAGGCACATGGAGTATGGAACCGGACAGACAACAAAGTGTACAGAGACAATTTCCCAGCACGTTGAGTAAAAATGTAAAAAAGAATGCGCCAAAAAAAGGTGTCACCTGGTGAACTGAGCGTTAACCCCAGTATTTCCAAGTGCAGCTCAATTGTGTCCGCACTCATACTGAGGGGGGAACAAATGCGACTACCCCAGTGACCTTGACTGTGTACTGCGAGAGGAAGGCTGGAGTTTTCTCATCACATTCGCACTCTGCTTCAGCACACACAAGTTTTTCGTTGCTAGCGTCATCAGGGCATTTTAAAACCTGCGTGGTATAGATGACGAGACGCCAGCCTGTGATCTCATCCCGAGCAACCCACTATAACTCCGGCCCCTGGGTCATTGGCTGTGGCACAGAGGGACAGGTATAGTCCATGTCCAGTTCAACTAAAATGGTGGTTGAAAGACTCCTTTTTCCGGCACATTTTTAATCTGGGGTGTCAGACTGGTTTAATGGTCAAACTGTGTGCCAGGACAGGGACCAGTATAATGTCCAGTTTCAACTAACTGGTGGTTGAAAGACTCCTTTTCCGGCACTTTTTAAATCTGGGGGTCAGACAGGTGTTTAATGGTCATACTGGCGGATCCATGACAGGTATAGTCAATGTCCAAGTTTCAACAAAATGTGTGTTTGAAAGACTCCTTTTTCCGGCACTCTTTAATCTGTTGGGTCAACAGGTTTTAAGGGTCATGGCAGCGGTCCAGAGACAGGTTTGTCATGTCAGATTCAACAAAAACGTGGTTGAAAGACTCACACTAATTTTCCGGCACTTTTACAATCCTGGGGGTCAGACGGGTACACACTAATGGAGTCATACTGCGGTCCAGCACAGTTCTAGTCAATTGTCCAGTTTCAAATAAAATGGCTTGGTTAGAAAGACTCCTTACACTTTCCGGCACTTTTTAATCTGTGGCAGACAGGTTTCTAAGGGTCATGCTCGTATCCAGGACAGGGTTTGTCAGATGTCCAGTTCAACAAAAATGGAGTGATGACAGACTCCTTTAACTGGCACTTTTAATCATCAGGGGTCAGACAGGTTTAATGGTCATAACTGCGTCCAGGAACAAAGTTCTAGTCAATGTTCCAGTTCAACTAAAATGGTGGTTGAACAAGACACACTACCACATTTTCTCCGGCACTTTTATAATCTGTGGGCCCCCCAGGAGTTTTTAGTGTCATGCTTGCGTCCAGACAGGGTTTTGTCCAATGGTCCAAGTCAGACAAAAATTGTGGTTGAAAGACATCTTTTTCCGCACTTTTTAATCTGGGTCGACAGATTTAAGATTAGTCATACTTGACGGCTCGCAGATACAGTTTCAGTCATAGTCCAGTGAAACTAAAATGTGTGGTTGAAAGACACCTCTTTCCGGGCCACATATTTAATCGTGTGGTCAGACAGGTTTAAGGGTCATGCCTGTGCGCTTGACCAGTCGACACGGGTCTTTGTCAATGGTCCATTCAACTAAAATGAGTGGATCAAAGACTGACTTTCTTCCGGCACTTTAATATAATACTGTGAGGGTCATTGCAGGTTTTAGGATTCATCTGCGTTTCCAGGACAGGTATAGTTCAATGACCAGTGTCAAGTAAAATATGGTTCTCAAACACAAATACTGCCTCATTGGCCACAGTTTCAAATTATGATGGGGTGATGTCAGGTTTAAGGGTCATGCTGTTGGAACAAGACAGGGATCAGAGAATGTTCGTTGTGAACCATTTCTTTTTCTGTGGCTTTCTTATAGCTTAAGTGTTGTGACCTAAGAACAGTAAGCAGGTATCCATTTGACTGTTGTGGCTGTTAATTCCAGCTTTCTCCAGCCCTGATTGGGTGTAAGAATGAAGGTGTTGTTGCACTCCCATAGACTTTAATGGTCATCGCTCATAATCCGACTGCTCACTATCGAAAAACCTTATCGATGATTGCCGACTATCGACTATCGCCCGATGTCGATACCAAGCCGTAATCGCTCAACACTTCTACTGCTGTGCCCTCCCAACGTCCCCGAACAACAAGAAGCAGGGTCCTTCAGAGGTTTGCAGCTGTGTCGTAAGCCAATCCTTTCGACCTCCTCTGATCCCATGCACACAAGCAGAAACGCACTAGAGGGGCCAAACAAAACAAGGAAGACTGACAACAACATTGTTTTTGTTTCACCGATGATGCCAAAGCAACACACGATGTCCAGATGAATGGAGTGGAGGATGCTGTTGATTGGACACCCCATGCAAACATGGCTACGCGCACCAACAAGGAGGAATTGGAGTAATGATTTGGCTGGACATCTTGGGGAGAGAGATTGGTCCGTCCCCTATTAGGATAGCTGAGGGTGTAAAGATGACTCCATAATGTATGTGGAGTTTCTCTAAACAGTACCTCCAGCCATGGTTCAAGAAGAAGAAACCGTGCATTCCGCAGCAAGATCATTTTCATTGCAAGAAAAATGCACCGACTCATGCTGCAAAAACAAATCTGCATCACTGGCTGCTATGGTCATAAAAGGGACAAACTTATGGTTGTAGCCCCCATGGTCCCCTGACCTCAACCCCATTGATACCTCTGGAGCATCGATCCAAAGAGAGAGTCAAAATTTGGCGGGAGGCAGATCCCATCTAATCAACAGCACTGGGGGTATTCTGTCCTCAAGCAAAACAATTTAAGCAGAAACCATCCAAACCTTACAAATTCAATGGACGAGAGAGTTCAGAAGGCCAAATTCGGAACAAGGTCCTATGTGCACATGTAAACATCACTAGAATAAAGTTTTTGATCTTGAAAACCTGTTTTTGATTTCCAGTATTGTAATAACCTCTAATCTTAAAATTTGACAAATGACCATTTGTTTTGTTCGTTATAGAAAAAGGACAAGGTTGAAAACTCCTGTTGTGCATAAAAATGTAAAACAATGCATTTTGAGGGTTTTTTTTTATAAAATATTCAGTTATCATAGCAGTTTGTTAAAAAACCCTTCAATTTATACTCAATAGTTGATGAATGGAAAATTAAGCAATGACTGCAAATTCATACAACTAATTTTAGGAAATAAGAGAAAATATTATTTGCATAATAATTGGAACACACGTGTTGTGACACTGAGTGTGTGTGTATTAATATATAAATATATATATAATAAATATAGTACAAAATATATATATATATTAAATAATATATAATATAAAAACCATAATATAAATATATGAAATATTAAATATATATAAGAGAAAAAATTATATATAATATATACATATATGTCATATGTTATAGACATATTTCACTGTATTTGCATTGTGAATGCCATTTTCAGCTCACTCTCTTTTCACTGTACAGACTACTCTTAGTTAGTTAGACAATTCTTTACTCTCCAAAGACAGCAATAGTTAGGGATGTTTGGAATTGCTGTCTGCATCATTCCCACACACAGGAAGCTGTATTTGGTGCGACATTACAGGCTCACATAACGCCTGAACTCTCATATACATGGACAATATAATTATACAGAAGTGGCTGGATTTTGCTATAATCAACTCATTCCCAAAAGTTAAATTACTTTGCGCGTTTTGGCGGTGGTTCAGATAAATGTGACTAACACACCATCTCCAAATCCCCAATGTGTCAAAGGGGCTTTTGGGCACCCTCAAATGCAAGGCCCTGCAGCAGCTGCTACTGCTGCACCTCCTATAGCTATGCCCCTGCTTACAAGCTGTTCTCATCTTTTCAGTTAGTCATTGATTGAATGAAGTATTTTAGCCTCTCAATTTTTTTCTGTCACTCTTAGAGCCAAATTTTCTTCTCTAAGTTTTTCCACGTATCCAGTTTACTGTTAGGGATAGTAATTACAGCTTCTCCTGACCTGTATAGGTATAAACATTAACCAAAACACCTTCTCCCATTGACTTTAATGGGATTCGAGTTCGAGTTCTAGTTAAAATAGAACCTTGAACCGAACTCACAAAAGTTCAAGGTTCTTATCGAACTAGAACATTTTACTTCTCGCTCATCTCTAGCAAAAACTCCCATGAAGTAGTAGCCAATTGTTCTCATTTTACAGAGACAATTCCTTCCAGACTTCAATCTGGTAGTCAGAATAAATACCTGG
Organism: Phyllomedusa bahiana; assembly: GCA_025379985.1. NCBI lineage: Eukaryota > Metazoa > Chordata > Amphibia > Anura > Hylidae > Phyllomedusa > Phyllomedusa bahiana. The sequence continues at coordinate 66,567 of JAODAL010004182.1, forward strand.
ATTAATGACCCTTTTTCAGAATCCTAGCCACTATAACCTGTTATAGTTTTATACTCTAGAAATGTATCCAAAAAAAAAATCTCTGAAAATGTTCAAAGCAGGATGAGAAAATTTCAACAAAAAAATAAAAAACCCAACCCTTAAAATCCAACTTTTATTATTAAACCATAAAAAGTTTACATAAGGCAATATAGCCATATAACAATATCAATCCTGACAAAACCTAAATTTAAAACTCCAATCACAGTACTGCCATATATATACAAAAATAGGAACAGGACCACCAGGGTACGGTCAGAATTTGGCATTTGCTCTGTCTGCTGTTACCACCCAGAGTGGAAACAGATAACTCCTGCCTCTCAGTATTCCCTCAGCTGCAACTCATCACCTGCCTGGCTGAGCTATATAACCCAGTTATTAACTTCAGTCTGGGCATGAGAATCTGATGTGTATTTTATGGTCCATTGCACCAAGGCTCATGCCCTCTGAGATTCCTGTGTTCCAGTGACTCTAGTCCTACATTCATTGCCTGCTGTTCGTCTGCTGGTTATATTCGTGCCCTTGGTTTTGATTCTTTAGTACTTGTCTGCTATTTGCTACCCTGTCCTGTTCACCTGGTGTCTGCATCCCACCCTGAGTCTGCTGTGTCCCTGGTCCTCCTGTCTCCTGCTGTCCAGTACCTTGTCCCTGCTCTTGGTGTCTCGCTTGTCAGTCTGGAAACTGCTGTTCCTGCTGTTTCGTTTTCGAATCTGCTATATCTGGAGTCATGTCTGCTGGTGTGGAATCCGCTGCTTTTGGTGTCATGTCTGCCGGTCCAGAATTCTTTGTTCCTGCTGTCACGCTTGTTGATCCAGAATCCACTGTTCCTGGTGTTAAACCTACTGTGCGGGAGTCTACTATTCCAGGTTTCAGGCTTGCTGGTCTGGCATCTGCTGTCCCTGGTGTCACTTTTGCTGATGTTCCTGCTGTCTCTCCTGCTGGTCGAGAATATGCTATTCCTGGTGTCACGTATGCTCATCCGCAATCCGTTGCACACGTGTTTGCCATTTTGGTGTCCTGCTCGTCCAGAATTCGTTATTCCCGTGTCTGCCGTCCTGGTGTCTGGATCTCGCCCTTCACTTCCATGACAGTGGCTGGGACAACGCCACAAAGACACACTTCCTTTCCTTAAGAGATTTTTCAGGGACTGTCTGTATACTCTGTATTTGCTTGTCTTTCAGCAGTAAAGTCCTTTGAAATCTGACACAAATGTATTATTACATTTGACAGTTTCAAGTTATTTCACTGACTAATGTGGGTTTTTCTTTCTTTAACAAAAGTGTAACAACAATTTTGCCCACATGTGTATATAAGATGGAGAGATACCACATGTAATACTACATTCCATATGTATAACCAACCAAATCTTTCCCAAGCAAAATCAGCTTGGGATCTTAAGAGCAGGACCCACAAGACTCATCTGAGTGCCACAAGGACTCCCATTTTAAAGGAATTTCCAGTTTTTAGACAACCCTCTAACAATTAACTGATTTCAAATACTTTATTGTTACGCTACTGTCAGGGGCATAACTAAAATTCATAGGGTCTCATAGTAAAATGAGATGGGGCCCCTGTACTTAATGACAATAAATTAAATAGCAGCATAGATAGCAATAATTAAAGGTATAAACAACACTGCCATATATATGGGGAGCCCACATAACAGTGCATAGAGCACACATCTGCCAAAAACTTGTTCCCTACAAAAAGGAACAATGTTTTTGTATCTAAGTGGGGCCTCCTCAGCCTCTGGATCCAATAGCAGTCTCTATGGCTATAGTTATGCCCATGGCTACTGCTAATCTATTTAATCTATAGCAAGTTACACACAAAATACCCATTAGATCCCCTTTAAACAGTGGTATCTCTGTATTCAAACTGCTCCATGTTCAGAAATTTATGTCTTCAACCAATATTTTCAAGGGAATTCTGGTTCAGTGCTCAACCACTTGCTCAACTTTAAACCATTGTGCTAAAACTTATATGAGAAGCCACGCATACCCATGATGCTTCTGGGTCAAACAAAGGGGAAAGTGTCACTTTGCATATTTACTTCAAGCAGTAGAGATCTGTCCTGATATTGTTCATGGTCTTGTGTTTGTTTTTACTTAGACTTAAATCACATATATCTTTATACAAAATGTACTTTCAGTTAATGGCCAGGGTTTAAAAAGTTGTAGAGAGTGAAAGGTCTTCACTATACATATATGTGTGTGTATATACAGTATATATCTTGTGTTTGTTTTTAATTAGGCAGTACATATCACACAGTCATCTTAGCACCCAAGAAAAAAAGTAAAGGAAATAGGAAAGCAGTAACAACAGCAATTGAATTTTTCGCCAGGTATGAGAGAATGTCATATACATATCATATAGCATGGCAAAGTCAACGATATATACAAAACTAATGCATAAAGAGCTCATCAAAGCACCTGATGTCATGAAAGGGGCAAAAGCAATAGCAAAGCACAGGTCTTAAATAATGGAAAAGATAGAGAGTTGGGGTATGTTCACACAGCGTATTGGCATCATCATATCAGCTGTCCCAAATTGTTTAAAGGCATAGCAATCCTAGTGTATATAAACTTTTGACTTTGCAGAAAGTAAAAAAAATGCCTTAAAAAAATTCTCTCTCTCATTATTCTGGAATTTGGCAAATATAAATAATTTTGATAATCCTAATTGACTTAAAATGGGGAAGGTTTATTCTGATTTCATGTCAGATAGTGAGAAAATCATGCATGTGTGTCTTTTTATATAGTGTATGTAAACTCCTGGTTTCAACTGTATATACTATATACACAGAGGTACCTTGGCACTTTTAAGCTGGTTGAGTATACAGTATATACATATACTCTACAATGCAAATAACTGGAATATTTAAAAATGGGGTTTGTCCTAGTGATGACCTTTCACTCTCTACCACTTCTTAAACCCCCGGCCATTAGTTGATAATACATTTTGTATAAATATATATGTGATTTAAGATGAAGTACCCATCATGAAATGATTCTGCAGGATGTCCTGTTTAATAGAAAAGGCACTGTGTACAAATTCCATTAGCTTTCATTTTAAAATTGCAAACTACGTTTTAAAATTCTAGATTGGTTCCAATGATCTTTTCAGTGATGCTTTTTTAGAGTTTAACTCTTGGCTTTCAGAAGATCAGCTTTTAAATTAAGGGCACTTTCAGTGATTCCAGTAATGGAAATGGAAATCCTGCTTGTCCTCATTACCATCATTAAAGTTATCATTGTCATCACTGCTATTTTACCACAGCTATGTGTATCTTATATTAACAAAGCGTAAGTCATTTCTGGTAGTGGAAAAATATACCCAAAAGGAACAGAAATTATTTGGGTTTGGTTTTATTCCACAAGACAAAGACTAAAGTAAAGTGCTTTATTTAAAAGCAATTTTCAATAGTTTTTCTAGAACATGTAAAACCAAACAGCAGGTTATTCTCAGTTCAGTTGCTTGGGAGAATTCATGTGTTGGCCATCAGCAAACAATACTTCACCAAGAATGTGATAATGGGTTAGTAGACAAAATTAAGTGCTTGTGAGGAACTGCAAAACCTTATTCATAAAGCAAGACTAGCAGTAAAGCAAGTCATACTTAGAACTGTATTGAAAGCCCATGCTGCCCTAGGCACTGACTAAGCTGAGCTAAGCTGAACTGTGCGCCCATGTACCCAGGGCTAGGACAAGGTGTTCTGGTGCCCTAGGCAAGTAAGGCATGTAGCGCCCCACCACTCCCCTCCCAATGTCAAATTCAGCCCACTCCAAACCTATTTGCACCCCTCCCCTCCCCTATCTTCGCCTACCCATCGTCCTGGCCCTGCATGTACCCAAAACAAAGCCACATACTGGAGCCACGGGGCCTACAGTTTTTTTCATCGCTGCCCTTATATTCCACAGCTATCGGGACAACAGGGAGTGGTGCTTCAAGCTAGTACAACCAAACATCCCTGTGTGCAGCCTGGGCAGTTCTGGTTTTGCTGCATGCAAAAAAATGTATATAATTTTTACAATGTGATTTTCTCCTTTTTATTTTGGATATTTTATCTCTCAAAGTTAAAATTAATCTACCCTTAAAATTATAGACTGCTCATGTCTTTGTCAGTGGGCAAACTTATACAGTCAGCAAGGGATCAAATAATTATTTCCTTTACTGCATGATGCATGGAGATTATTAGTGCTCATGTTACGTCAAGGGAGGTGCAGTGAGCCCTAACTGGAACCCAGCCCACTGTCCCTGCCTACTTGACGTGCTGCCCTAGGCGGCAGATGGCAACTGGGCGACAGTCCCTGCTCTGCTAAAGTGCAGGGGACATGAAGAAGTAGAATAGTCAGACAGTCCGGGTCAATATCAAATAGGAACACCAAAGCCACAAATCATAACCAGAGGGATAAACGTAAACAAGCCGAGGTCAAACACGAACGGGAGCGAGGTACAAAATCAGGAGACAAGCCGGGGTCAGGAGAGCAGGCCGAGGTTAGGTATACGGATAAGCAAAACACAATAACAAGTGACAAGGTAGCCAGGAATATCACAGGCGCTGCACTCAGCCTTCAGGGAGTTTAAATGGGATTCCTGGATACCGCCCCTGTAGCTGATTGGAGCGGCCTCTGGGTCCTCCCATTGGCTGGTGCAACATGCCCCCTGTCAGGAGTGGCTGGGCGTCTGTCACTCACAGAGTTGTCAGCAGCATGTGTATCAGGGTGGGATCGTGCATCAGCTGCTGCAGCCTGAGCACTGCCTAGCCCTGACAGTACCCCCCCTTTTAGGTGGGGCCACCGGACCCTTCCCTGGTCTGGGTTTGTCCGGGTGAGCCTCATGGAATTTCCTCACCAGGCGATCAGCATGGATGGATTTCGCCGGAACCCATGATCTCTCCTCAGGACCATACCCTTTCCAATGGACCAGGTACTGCAGTAACCTTTGGGCCTTACGTGAATCTAAAATAAGGGCGACTTCATTTTCTAACTCCCCCTTTATGCAAACTGGAGGAGGAGGTCTAGAGGGCGGAGTCACAGGCTGAATATACCTCTTACGAGGTGCACAACGGGACACGTTATGTATACAGAGAGAAGAGGGTAATTTCAACTGATAAGCCACCGGGTTAACCACCTCCTGAACCACATATGGACGTTCAGGTACAGGTAGAGGGCATAGTTCACCAGGAGGACGAGTTCTGGGAACCTTAGACCGAGCGCAGACTTCACAAGATGCCGCATAGCCCTCAACGCTGGCACAGCCGCGTCCAGATAGCGCATCAGCCTGTACATCAGTATTGCCCAGCATGGTAAGGAGACATCTGCCAACACACTGCTGTCCCCACCTGACTAATTCCCCTGAATTCCAGTCAAACACTGGGTTATGTTTCTGAAGCCAGGGCAGCCCCAAAACCACATCAGAAGGCAGCCCCTCCATGACGAATAGAATACACTTTTCAATATGTATGGATCCGACCACCATCTCCAGCTCAGGGATACAATATTGGATTGCGCCCCGAGCTAGTGGGGTGGAGTCAATAGCCACTACCCGCAGCGAGTCAGATAGCGGTCTACGAGATAGGCCCAGACGTTTGGCGAAAGACGCATCAACAAAATTAGAAGCAGATCCAGAATCCACAAACGCACTCCCAGAACCAGACAGCGACAAATATGAAATCTTAACTGGTAGCAGCAGCTTATTAGATACAATAGGAAATACCTGCTCGCCTAGGTGATCTTCCTGCTGATCACCTAGGTATTAGAGTCTTGCCGACCTGGTCTTCCGTTTGGAGCATTCCCGACTGCTGTGTCCATCTTCGCCACAGTAGAAGCACAACCCCTGGATGCGACGAGTAGTCCTACGGTCGTTAGCCGCAGTGACAGAAAAAGCCCCCACTTGCATGGGCTCCACTGGGTTTAAATCGGAAACAACGGGATTAGGGGTGACCATGGTGTGGACCACCGGAGGGGGAACCTTTTCCTGCCATCTCTCCCTAAAACGTCTGTCCAGACGAACGGCTAGTGCCATAGCCTCATCTAAAGTACCAGGTGTAGGGTAAGCCACCAATAAATCCTTCACATGGTCAGCTAACCCTAATCTAAACTGGCATCTGAGAGCTGGGTCGTTCCACCCAGACGGAACGCACCAGCGACGAAATTCGGAGCAAAACTCCTCCACAGTCTTCTTACCCTGCCTCAAGGTGGTCAGCTGAGCCTCAGCCACAGCTTCCCTATCTGGGTCATTAAAAAGTACCCCTAAAGCGGCAAAGAACCTGTCCACAGAAGACAGTTCAGGTGAGTCAGGCGGTAACGAAAATGCCCACTCCTGGGGGGGACCCTGAAGTAGGGACATGACAATTCCCACCCTTTGTTCCTCATTCCCCGAGGTAAGTGGGCGGAGCCTAAAATACAGGCGACAACCCTCTCTAAATGCCACAAAGGCCTTCCTGTTACCTGCGAACCTGTCATGCAACTGGATAGGGGGTTCCACAGGAGGGGAAGGTAATGCAGGGACCTTCTGACTTGGGGTAGCCTCCTGTTGTTCTACCCTGAGCGCCAGATCCTGGACTAGCTGGGTTAGCCCCTGCATCTGCTCTACCAGAGCTGTCATGGGGTCCATAGTGAGGGTAGAGCAGTAACGGTTTCGGCCTGTGATAATGTCACGTCAAGGGAGGTGCAGTGAGCCCTAACTGGAACCAGCCCACTGTCCCTGCCTACTTGACGTGCTGCCCTAGGCGGCAGACGGCAACTGGGCGACAGTCCCTGCTCTGCTAAAGTGCTGGGGACGTGAGGAAGTAGAATAGTCAGACAGTCCGGGTCAATATCAAATAGGAACGCCAAAGCCACAAATCAGAACCAGAGGGATAAACGTAAACAAGCCGAGGTCAAACACGAACGGGAGCGAGGTACAAAATCAGGAGACAAGCCGGGGTCAGGAGAGCAGGTCGAGGTCAGGTATACGGATAAGCAAAACACAATAACAAGTAACAAGGTAGCCAGGAATATCACAGGCGCTGCACTCAGCCTTCAGGGAGTTTAAATGGGATTCCTGGATACCGCCCCTGTAGCTGATTGGAGCGGCCTCCGGGTCCTCCCATTGGCTGGTGCAACATGTCCCCTGTCAGGAGTGGCTGGGCGTCTGTCACTCACAGAGTTGTCAGCAGCATGTGTATCAGGGTGGGATCGTGCATCAGCTGCTGCAGCCTGAGCACTGCCTAGCCCTGACAGCTCAGATGTACAACTTTATATTTATTCATTTACATTGAACCTCATTTGTCTAGTGGATGCCCAAACACTTATGGCCACATGATTAAAAAACTGTCTAGGTCTAACACTCCCTTTGTTGCCCATAGGAACCAATCACAGCTTCCCTTTTATTTCATATATTGCTCTGAAAAAATTAAAGGGGAGCTCTGATTGGTTGCTATAGGCAACAAAGAAAGTCTTACACCTAGACACTTTCATACATATCCCCCTTAAAGCTTGTCCCCACGGCAAAGGGTTTTGGACAGTTTTACAGACAGTTTTCGGTTTTGAAAACTGTCTGTAAACCATCTGTCAAACTTTACAATGAACCTCTATGGAAAATCCGTGCAATGGGGACCACCGGCAGTCCGAAAAACATTGAACATGTTCATTCTTAAGACCGGTTTTCGGGCAGAATATGAACAAGTCTATGTAAAGAGGTAAGGCTTTTCTCCGCAAACAGTGGAGAATAGCCCCCCCCATGCGGCCGGTCGGATAATCTGCCGTGGGGACTAGCCCTTAGTGTGTCTAAGTTTGTTTGCAATTTATGAACATCTTCCATAGATTGCATTAAACAACATAGCGTTGTATAATCTGCAAATGCTATTAATCCTCTCCGCTAGATCATTAATAAATAAATGGAATAAAAGCGGACCCAGTATAGAGTCTTGGGGTCAACATTTATAACTGGGGACCATTCAGAGTAGGAGTCATTTACCATCACTCTTTGAGTATGGTCCAATAGCCAGTTTTTAATCCAGTTACACACTATTATTCCTAACACTATAAACTTTAATTTACCCAATAGATGCTTATGAGGGAGTGTGTCAAATGTTTTTGCAAAGTCTAAAATTTTGTCATCTTGGTCTCTGTGCCAAATTACCTAATTATGGTTACCTAATTTTGTTGTTGATACAGATTGCTTGTAGATAAATCTGCATCATAGAATATGACGTTAACCCCTTACCGATATTGGACAAATGAGTACGTCCTAATGCCGGTAAGAGGCTTTGAAACGGGATCGTGGCGCAATCCCGCTACATAGCACGTATCTAACAATGTGCAATGTGATTTACATTGCTTTGAATGTAAAACACACATCAGCGTTCAGACAATACGTGTTTTACTTGCGTCTTTCTGATGCGTCTTTTGGATCTGTTCAAAGAATTGTCATGTCAATTCTTGATCCGTTTTTACGCAGCAGATGCCATATTTAAAACTATCTGGTGCGTTTCTGCTACAGCAAAAACGCATTCAAACGCACCATACTTTGGGTATGTGCTGGATGTGTTTTACGCAGCGCTTTTAAATACATTTTTTGGATCAAAAATATATCCAAAAATGTATTGCACTGTATGAAATGAAAGAAGGGCTTTGATTAGTTGCTATTGGCAACAAAGAAAGTGTTAGACTTTCATACATTCGGGTTTTCATACATATCCCTCATTATATGTCTATTTCCACTTTGAATGGATAAATATTTAGACATTTTAGTGTTGAAATAGTTTTGTAGATATGGATATTTATTTAGTAAAATAATTTATTTCATTTACATGTCTGTAACTTTTATAAGATGCATATGTAAACATATATTGGAACCGCCGTCAATCACATGACCAATGTTCTGTTGGGTTGGTATTCTCTTTTAAAACCGTGTATTTTATGCTTTTGTACACTGCTGTTTGATCTGATAAAGGGAAACCTGCACATTCCCTGTAATGAGCTATATTTTGATGTGTGTAATCAATACATTTTTGGCCATCCTTATGGCAATTTGATACTTGGTCATAAACTCAGTCTACAATTCTGTAATCTTTTTGCGAGGTTTGAATTTTTTCAACATTTTCCTGGAAATTTTACTTAAAGGGAACCTGTCACACTGAACATGCCATCTAATCTGCTGATATTATGTTATAGAGCAAAAATAGCTGGGCACATTGATATACATATACATAATAATGCAAAAAAAAAAAGAAGTTTTGCTGTTTTCAATTTAAATCCCTGATATTCTTAATAGTCATGGGTGGCAAATCATGACTGAATTTTTCTTGCAAAGGGAAGCAGAGAAGCGTCAATCATTGATAAGCCCGCCTATGGACTCCGAATAACAGAGATTAAAAAATGAAAAATACAATTTTATACGAACTTTTCCCACAAACAAAAAAATCAATTTTTTCTTCCTTTTGCTCTGTAAAAGCTACCGCAGATCAATGCATACAATGGGCAGGTTACCTTTAAAAAAAAAAATCTAGTTTTTTGCAGGTTTTTTTTTTAAAATTTGGGGGTATACTTTTTCCCCTGACAAATGACCCAAAAATTGACATAGCGCCCCCACTGCTGTAAGAGGTGCTATTGACCTATTTGGACAAAACACCTGAAACGTGAAGCACTAATCTTTTAGGTGGACATGTATGAAAACTGTCTAAGACTTTCTTTATTGCCCACAGCAACCAATCTCTCCTTTCATTTTTTCGGAGCACTATATGAAATAAAAGGTTTAGCTTAGACCTAGGAAAGTCTTAGACCTAAACAATTTTCATACATGAGGCTCTTAGGGTGACATGTATGAATCTCGCCACCGGGGCGCCCCTTTTCCGCGGTTTCCCGGGAGAAATTCACCGATTTATGCGGCCGGGGGCGGCCCCCTTACTTCCATGTAAGGTCCCGCGCCCTCCCCATGTTTGGGGGCGCATGGGGGCCCTTAGGCGCAGTGCAGCACTGCGCCTAAGATTTCCCGCCGAGGAGGTGCCTCATCTGCGGAAAAAAGTTCACCGCCCCGCCAGTGTGTGGGCCAATCCCCGGGGGAAGGGGGCCAGTGGGGGGACATGGTCGCAGTGCGGGCTGCCCCTCAAATGTTTCCATTGAGACAGGCTGGAAAACAGCGGAAATCATTAAAGATTTTCCGTGCGGAGTATGAAAAAAAATCCCCTTTTAAAAAGGCGGAAAAATTTTCTCAGAAAAGAGCTCAAACACAAAAATAAAAAATAATAAACAAAAAATCATTTTCCCAAATATCCTAATTCAAAAATTTAAAATTTTTGGAAATTTGCCGGGAAAAACAGAATTCAAATTCGAAAGCTTTTACATTGGCAGAAAACCCCAATCAAATAGGAGCGACAGTAAACCCATTAAAACCCTATGAAAACATAGACCAATCAGAATCAAAAGGCGGGACAGTTAAAAATACGTAAAAATGCAGAAAAGAGCTAAATTGTTAAAACTAGCGGGGTTTGGCTACCCAGCCAACAGAGGCGAGAAAATTCTCCATTGTAGTCTTGGAGAGATGGCGCAATGAAACCCGGCTCTCACCCCGTGCGGCATGGAGATTTTAAGAAAACATTTTAAATTATTTTAAAATTTCTTGAAAAAGAGCTCAAAAAAATTCTATAAACATAAATCAATTCAAACCCGAAAAACTGTTTGTCCCCGAAAACGGCGCTACAAGGGAATTGCAATAAAAAGAATTTCCGGGAAATACAGTAATTAAAATTTTCGGTACCTATTCTATTGATGGGGCAAAACCAAAAATCAGAAAAACGACAAAGACCCATTATATCCTATGGAAAATTTTTGACCAATAGAATGGAGCACAAAGACCCTTTATAAGCTAGGAGGAAAATTTGGGACCAATCAGAATAGGAGCGACAAAGACCCATTAATCCTATGGAGAATTTTTGACCAATCAAAATCAAAGGGGGGGACAGTTCAAAATACAGTAAAAATACAGAAAAGCTTTGGGCTGAGCTAGCGTGGCTTGGCTATCCCACCCAATAAAAGGCGCGAGCTACTTCCCCCATTGTAGTCTAGGGAGAGATCGGCGCAATGCAACCCCGGGCCCCGCCGGCGGAAGGAGTTAAAAAAAAAATCATTTTTATTAAGTGTAAAAACATTATAGATAAAGCGCTGAAACCTTCAAAAAATAAAGCGTTAAATCCCAACAACGCTTTGTCGCCGAGACCGGCGCAAAAAGGGAATTGAAATAAAAAAAAATTGCCGGGAAATACAGTAATTCAAATTGTTTAACTCTTCTGATTGTCGGCAAAAACCAGCCAATCAAATAGGAGCGACAGTGGCCCTTTTAAACCCCTAGGAGGAGAATTGCCCAAATCAGAAAGGAGCACAGGGACCCTTAAAACCCTAGGGAAAAATTATTCCCAAATCATATTCAAAGGCAGGACAGTTCAAATACGTAAAAAGGCAAAAAGAGTGAGGGTTTTGAACGGCGGGGGCTGCCCCACTTAGCCAATCAGACGCGGGGCTACTTTCTATAGAGTTCTAGGGGAAAAGAATGCAAAGGAGCTCGTTTGTGATTGGCAAATTTAAAAAGAGGCGCGGTTATTTTGGCCCAAGGGGGAGAGGACGACGGTTTTCTAATGCAACCTGAAATAAAACTGTACATCCCCGAAACAAATGATAATAGTGCCGATTTTGTCCCGATGTGTATAAAAATAAATAATAATATGGGGGTAAAAAAAAAAAAATATTAAATCAAAAAAATCAGGTTTATTTTTTTTATTTTTGTTAGCCAAGGATCAATAGTTTGGTGTAAAAGAAAATAAAGAAATAAACAGGTTTTTTATTTAATTTTTTTTTTCTTTTCCCCCATATTATTATTCATTTTATATTACTCGGGACAACTTCGCAGTATTTTCTTTGATTTTGGCCATGACAGTTTTATTTCGATTTCATTAGAAAACTCAAGGGCGTCCTCGCTTCCCCATTTGGGCCAAATAAATGCGCCTCTTTTAACTTAGCCAATCACAAAAAAGAGCTCGTCGCAGTTTTTTTTCCCCTAGAATCTATGAGAAAAGTAGCTCGCGCTCGGCTAAGCGGACGGGCCCCCGCCGCTTCAACCAAACAGTTCTTTTCTGCCTTTTTCGATTTTTTTCTGTCCCAAAACCTTTTAATATGATTGGTCAAACTTTTCTCCATAGGTTAGAATGGGCCCCTGTCGCTCCTATTCTGATTGGGCAATACTCCCCCATAGGTTAGAAAGGGCCACTGTCGTCCTGTTTATTGGGGTGGTTTATGCCGACCAATCAAAAAGCTTTAAAAAATTTGAATTACTGTATTTCCCGCAATTCTCTCTATTCAATTCCCCCATGTGCACCGGGCTCGGGGGACAAATGCGTTTTTTTTCGGGGTTTAACTGATTTATTTTTAGAAAGGGTTTTACTCTTTTCTGTAAAATTTACACTTTAATAAAAATTATTTTTTTATTCCTACTCCATGCCCCCAGGCGCGAGCGCCGAGAATTTCTTGCCCGATCTCTCCAAGACTACCAATGGGAATAGCTCGGCTCGGGGTTGGCTGGATAGCCCAAACCACCGCAGCTCAGCCAACAGCTCTTTTCTGTATTTTTTTCGATTTTGAACTTCCCCCCCCTTTGATTTGATTGGGGCAAAACTTCTCCATAGGGTTTTAAGGTTTACTGTCCCCAATTTTGATTGGTGAGATACCGCCCCCGCTAGCTCACCAATCACTTTTAATGATTTTTACGTACTTTTAAATGTCCCGCCTTTTATTTGATTGGTCAATAGTTCCCAATAGGGTTTTTAATGGTTCCGCGCTCCATTTTGATTGGCCTTTTCTGCCCACCAAAAAGAATACTTTCGAATTTTAAAATTTCTGTATTTCTCGGCCAAAATTTTCAATTCCAATTCTTGTATTTTGCCCTTCTAGATTTTTGGAAAGTGTTTTTTTTTTTTTTTTTTTTTATTTTGAGGGTTTTAGCTCTTTTTCTGATAATTTTTCCCCCTTTATAAAGGGGTTTTTTTTGGGAAACTACTCCATGCGCACGGGGCCGAGCGCCAATATTTTTGTTGCGATCTTCTGATGCTTCTCTCAGTGTTCTTGCTTTAATTCGCCTCCCCCTGGGCATTAACCAAAAAAACAGGTCTGACTGTCGGGGCTCCGAGCGCTGCAAAGGCCCCACTTTGCCGACTTTCGTCGTACATCCCTGGGGTTTTCGAGCGCCCGCGTCCCGCCCCCGGGGCCCTACACCCGCCCCACACCGCGCCCTTGCCCGCCCCCCCTTTATGCAGGCACAGCTGAAATTTGGGGAACGCTGCGCCCAACACCGCATCCCTGCGTCCGACAGGGGGAAAATTTTTTTTTGGGCCGGGGGGGCAAGGTTACTCCAAAAAACAGGCGAAAAGCCCGTTCATACATGTCGCCCTTAGTGTGTAAACCTAAAGCAAGGTTACCGTACTGGATCTAGTTACAATCCTTGATTATTTGATTAGGTATTATTATTTAGACAACTTCCCAAAGGTAATGGGTAGTACAATGGATTTGGGTACAAAATGTGGTAAGGTTATTTAATACGTATAAATTATTTCTTGGGGGATAATTTAAACTTATAAAGGATGGGAGTATGCCTATAGCAAGTGCTGCAGAGCCACCAACAAACTTAGACAGGCTCTAAGAGGACTTAACCCCAACTGAGGTGAGTTTTTAATATAACTAGGATGTTGGAGGCCTGGTATTAGTGCTTAGCACTTTGGCTTTTCAAGTTAATGGGCTGCACAGCAATAGAAGGTTTTGTGCACAGTATATGGTATGGGGCTGTGGCCCCTTTTGATTTTGTATTCCTGACTGCAACATAAACACTCTAGCTCATGTAGTGAATGCCTGTAGCCCTCTTCAGAACTTTATTAGATAAAAAACTGTTTTTCTTTTTTATCTTTTTGTAAAAAAAAAAAAAAAGTCATTTATTTTACAGTACTGTAACATTTGGCAAAAAGAGAAATCAGTTTGGACAGAAACATACTAAATAATTAGGTGCTTACAGAATTGATATATTTTTTTAATCATTTATAGGAATGAATGTGATCTGCCAAATATTTTACTGTTTTTTTTCTAACATGTCAGAAACTGTAAAGGGCAAACACTAGTGTGAATGCAACCTTAACTAGCGGTAATATTATAAATATATAGCTTTGTGAACAACCTCTGAAGTTATACAACTGTATTTCTTGGACACAAGTTCTAAGATTAGATCTGACAGACTGCTGACACAACATCTTAGGCCAATAAAGTGATCAAAGCACAGCTAACTAAAAATGAAAGTACACCTGTTTTTGAGGGACATGTTTTGCACTAGGGATAAGCCAAAATCATGCCTTTTCTCAAAATCTAGACGGTATTGAAAGGAGTATCACTAAACCAATGAATGTCAGATTACAAAAAAATAGGTATAATATTATCTAATGAGGACATACATTAATATCTGAATCTTGGTAATGCTATTGAGGTGAAATATGAGATTTAAAAAAAAAAAGTTGATACAGTTGGATACAGAATGGGTGCACTCACATACATATATGTTTCATTCTTTTTATAGTTAGTACGGTTGAAAAAAGACATGTGTCCATCAAGTTCAACCAAGGGTGGGGAAAATGTGGGTGAAGGGAGGGAGACAAGGACTTTTAGAGCCCCCGCCTCAAACCCCTGGTTAATGCCCTGGAACCCCCCAAGGCAAAAACCAATCTGCTCCAGTGGAGACCATAACTCCGACCCCAGAGCCTCCACCAGCCAGGATCCAGAATTTGAAATAAAGTTTCCCCATACTTTTAGTAGGGACCATTTATATATTTATATAAATTAATCATGTCCGCTCCTCACATTTCTATGTATATATACATAGAGGGTTAATGTAAGTATTTGCCATTTAAACCTTTCTTTTACATAACTTTATAAAGGAAACAGCAGTAAAGCAGAATACAATTTCCACAAAATGGAAAAGCAAACTCAATAACAATATTTCCAAAAGGACCAGACATCTACAACTAAAAGTTTTAATACTCTAATGTGACGTATGATGGTAATTTGAACCAGAGAGTTTAACTGCCTGTCTTTGTGAGCAAGGTCAAAATAGTACATGCAAGTACCAAAGAATCTTTTCAGGTGGGGCCAAACTCTGACAATAACAGGAACCAAAGGTCCAGCAAAAGACATCTGGAACTTTGCACTTTGGGGAAAATCACATACCTCTATGGTCTGTTTTATGGACCATTTCACAATTAACTCATCAACTAGAAAGTGGTTTAAGATTAAAATGGAACAGCTCTGACTGCTTTGTATGGCTCATAATTGCCAATGGATAAATAGAAAAAGCATTGTATTTACAGTGTTAAAATAGCCCTCTTGACAGCTCTAGAAAAGTTAGAGCAGGGCATAACTATGGGGGTACAGTAGTTGTTGTCATATATAGACCATGCGGCCTGATGGGGCACAAAAGGATCATCTGTCCCACAGGAGTAGACCAGTATTATTGCATAAATCAGTGGTCTGCAAAGTGTGGCTCTCCAGCTGTTGGGAAACCACAACTCCCATCATGCCCACTGATATAGATTATATAAATGCATGATAGGAGTTGTAGTTTCCCAACAGCTGGATTGCCGCACTTTGCAGACCACTGGCACAAATGATGCAAAATAACTGGAAGGGAAGAGGTGCAATGATTTTGCTTTGAGGTCAAAGAGCTTTAGGTAATGCCTCTTGGTTGGGGTTACATTTAAGAATTTTGTATGTTTGATTATTGTGCCTGTAAAATTATATATTCTATATCTTTCAAAAATGTTTCCTATCACTCCATTGAATGGATAATTCACCTTCATAAATATTGCTACAGATGTTTACCACATCTGGTAAAGAGTGAAATGTTTTACTTAGTCATTTCTGCAATAATAAGTCTCTTTCATTCCATCACCCACACATATGCATGCATGTATGCATCTCAGCAACACAGTCACGAGAAAGATATCAGTCAGCACAGGGTATGTAAAAATGTAATAGCATAAACATAAATGCAAAGGTTCATCAATGACTTTACTGCCAAATAAATTGCATATTTTCTTGATCACATAATTTGTATTTCTTTTTAAATTTTCTGAACATATATAATCTCAAGAGAATGCTATATTTAATGAATTTCTACACCAGAGACAGTACTTGGGATTGGGTAAAACTTCTAATGTAAACCATGTCATAATTATGCCTCCATAAACTAATTGGTGGTTGTAGGAAACAGCTAGAATGTACTGCATATTGTTTGAAAAGTGAACCTCTTCTATTCACAGAAACAAATTCTGGCCAATATACCCACAACTCCTATAGTTCAATAACAGGGGGCATTGCTCAGCAATGGGTTTATGCCAACATTTTAGAACATCAGAAAGAATAATTGTGTAGGTTCACAACAGTATTAACATTAACGATGCCTATAACCAATAATCTATAACATGATCAATTGTACACACAATGGGCCTCATGTATGAAAACTGTCCAGGACTTAAGACTTTCTTTGTTGCCTATAGCAACCAATCAGAGTTCCCTTTTCAATTCATTTAGTCCTCTGAAAAAATGAAAGGGGGAGCTTTGATTGGTTGCTATGAGTAAAAAGAAAGTCTTAGACCTGGACAGTTTTCATACATGTCCCCCCCAAACAGTTCTTCCTTGACCCATAGCTCTACCTCCAAAAGTATAGGGTAAATGGGGTAACTTTCATAATCTTTCCTTTAATATTTGTAAACTTGTCTTTTTAATTGCCTGGTTTCTGCATAATCTACTAAAAAGTTAAAGGTAAGTATTTCTAATTTATGACCGCAAAATCAAAGTAGACAGCCATATTGAATAAGTCTCATCTTTAAATGGAATTGCTATGGGACATTTCACATCTGTTATAACAAGATTTCAAATGACAAACTCATTGGAACATTAGCGGACATTTAAATGCTAATTAGCTAAGTCACTGCTAATCTTTCTCAGTCCAGTTCACAGACACATGTGTCAATTAAACAGAAGTTGGTCCCTGAAGAAAAGAGAGGTCATAGGGTAGTGCTCAGTCAGCTGTGAGATCAAATTAAAACAGATTGAGCTGTTATAATCTCAACAGGAGGAGAAGGCGACTTCTCTGTGCTTACTGTGTAATAAAATAGTGTTACAGTATGCATAGCATTAGCAAACAGCAGCTGTATGACTTACATAAACTAAAGAGCTTCAAATCCCAGTTGCAAGGGAGATCACTTAGGACTCAAGGAAGGACAGTCTGTACTTTTTAGATTTGTAGGAACAGTATATTTCTTACAGTATCAATCACTGTATCTTCTCGGTGCAGCCTCGAGTGAAGCCAAGAAAGGAAGGAGGAAGAGAAAAATTGAGGTCCTCTGTAGGTGTAGTACGTCCAACCACTAAAAAAGTACAGACTAATGGCTGATGCACTCACCTAGTGCACTTGTGCTGTGTTTGGTACAAAACTATTGAGCGCTTAGTATGGATCCTGGTGCCGCAGGGGTGACAGCATGTGGAGCGGCACCAGGATCCATACAAAAATCTTAATAGTTTAGTAATATTTTACCAATAGTTAGGGCATGACTAAACTACAATTTCCAATTCCCAAATGAACCAAAAAGGAAGCCCACTGGCGCTGGATCAAAATATCTAACTTCCAAAAGCACAGTTCACTTAACCATGGACAATATGTTTCATGTAACTGTACATTTTCTCAGGTTCATGACCTATATAGTAGATACCTAAAATGCATTTTCCATTGTTAAATAAAAGGATCTTAAAGTTTTTGTCTTACATAATAATTTACCATATATGTCAATTTCTTCCTAAATAATTTCATGCAGTAACCAATACAATGGTAAGACTGCTTGAAGTGAATGCCCACCCCTGAAAGATAAGTTAACTCTGTGAAAAACCCTAACCCTAATTTAGGGTTAGGATTCTTGTGAGGCCATGTTCACACGGCTTAAAACGGGACGTATTTCAGTCTGTAATTACGCGCCGCAGTGCGCAAATTACGGCTGGAATCCGTCCCAGTCATTACGGTAATCCACAGTTCTCATAGAGAACTATGGATTACGTCTCCTCTCCCTGCTCGCACAATACGCCGAGGGGGGAGATAAGTGACATGTGAATTACCAGCGGTGTATACGCGCTGCTGGTAATACAAGTCTATGGGTCGGCGAGGTGCAAGCCCCTCGCTCCCTCCCCCGCTCACGCCCCACCCACGGCCACACGGCATAATTGCGGGGCATAATTACGTCCCGCAATTAAGCCGTGTGAACCTAGCCTAAGAGTTAAGGATAGGGTTACATCTTGAAAATAAAATTTGGGTTTGGAATTTCTTGAACTTGAATTGTTTCACAAGTCCATTTGAACCATTATTGAACTAAACTGGGACCAATTCAAGCAACACATCTCATGAACATGCTTTCTGCTGCACAAAATGACATCCTTCAATGCTGCTTTAAAGTGTAACAAGTAGAAATTATGCTCTGCTATAGTATTGCGTTCATGTGGTTTTTATTTAAAGATGGAATTATGCACTTGTGCCATACAGGTAGCCATGTGGGGCTAGCAAGAGAAGTTATGCGGTCACATTTGATTGGTGACTTAAAGACTGTGTTGTAGGGAAGTCTCCAGCTACCCATTAAATGTTTTTCCATACTGGGACGTGTTATGTGAGGTGTTGCTTTTAGCTGAGTAGTGAGTAGAGATGTGCGAGCAGTAAAAAGAACCTCTAAGTTTAGTGTGTTCGGTTCAAGGTTCTATTCGAACTAGAACGCAAACCCCATTAAAGTCAGTGGGAGAAGATGTTCTAGTTCATTTTTATACCGATACAGGTGAGCAGAAGCTGTATTTACCATCCATAATAGTAAACTGGATACGTTTAACAATTTAGTGAAGAAAATTTGGCTCTAAGAGTGACAGAAAAAAGTTGAGGGGCTGAAAGACTTCATTCCTTTCAATAGCTAACTGAAAAGATGAGGACAGCTTGTAAGCAGGGGCGTAGCTATAGAAGGTGCAGCGGTAGCAGCTGCTATGGGGCCTTGCATCTTTAGGGGGCCCAAAAGCCCCTTTGACATATAGGAGATTTGGAGACGGTGTGTTATACAATTACTGAATCTCCAACACTGCAAAAACTGAACTTTGGGCACTGAGTATGATTTAGCAAATCCAAGCACTCTGTATAATATATATCCATGTATATGAGAGTTAGGCATTATGTGAGCCTGCAAATGTTGCCAAAAAACAGCTTCTGGGTGTGGGAAAGATGCAGCCAGCAATACCAAACTCCCTAACTATTGCTGTCAATAGAGAGGAAGATGCTATCTAACTAACTAAGAGCAGTCTGTACAGTACAGACAGTGAGCTGAAAATGGCATTCACAAGGCAATACAGTGAAATATATAAAACAGTCATATGATTTTAGCAGCCAATTAGTGCCCTACAACTCAGCAATTATGTTTTTGACACCTCTCTGTGCTCTGCACTGATTGGATGGCTGCCAAAAGTGCAGAAAGGTGATTGGATGGCCGCTAAAAGTGCAGAAAGCCGCTGAAAATGAAATTGAAAATGGCGTGTCGAGGTAGAACTAGAACTTTACTCAAATGAACAGTAAAATGGTCAGTTCGAGTTCTAAAAATTCAAGAAGTTCTACTAGAACTAAACTTTTCTAGAACAGTTCGATCAACACTAGTAGTAAACAAGAGCATTCCTGGCACATGTGATGGGCTGCCGTGGAACAGTGAGAAGAAGACATGGACAAAAAATGTTATTGAATGTGAGCTGTGGCTGCAGAGATAGAACTGACCTGGTGATTGCTATTTAGGCCATGTGTATAGTCAAAAAGACGACTGTGGATATTATTAAGGTATGAATGTATCAAAGTTTAACTTGACAGTAATGTTACTTCTTTCTGTGTTATCTGTTCTTAAAAAGCCATAAAAAGCATTTTAAAAATTGAGATCACTTTCTGCTCCATGATATCATGTTGCATTATCTGTCAAGTTTATCTGTGCTATATCTGTAAGAAAAATCACTATTCTGTAAATGCTTATGATCAAAAACAAAAAGGAGTCAAATTCACTTTAAAAAAAGGAAATATATGCATAATAAACAGTCATGCCAGATTTTTTTCTCACTTTTATGAACATTACTTATTTTCGCAAAAAATATCCTTGGTCTTTTTAGAAGTAAAGGCTCAGCTGCTTTTTTTGTTAGTGCAATAATTCTGTTCTATAATCCCTAGGATTATGCATAAAATCTTAATGTAGTCCTAATGTCTGTAGAATATACAGTACATACTGAAAGATGAGATGTATTGCTCACAAGAGATAAACTCTAACCATTTCAAGAAACTATTAGCATCGAGCACATTTCTAACTTATTCCATTTACTAATGATTAGTGGAAGGAATGTCAACTATGTAAGTGATAGTATAAGCAGGGGAGTTGTAAACACAAATAATATAAATGTCTGTCAGGTTGGCACATGCCAAAGAGAAACTGAAGTGTTTATCCAGCTTGTCAGCAGTTTTCTATTCACTTTCCCAGTTACATCAATTTCATAGAAACATTAATAAGATTATTTCACATTCTCTTGAGCAATCTACAAGACAGTGCTTATAGGTTTGTAGAACAAATACATATACATATCTCTACCTATCTATTCTGCCTATGTTAAGTAAAAGGATTATGTTGAAACAAAAACAGAAACAGATGTTTGCCATGTTTATAGACATGCAAAATCCATATGACCCAAAGGTAAGATAAATCCCATAGTAATAATTAGACATCATGCACGGGGATCAGTTCAGATCCATCCTACAGTGTTCAGGTACTGCACTAATTCAAACTTTAGTAGTGTTACAGTCTCTGTAGACACTACGTGGAGTCCTGGAATTCTACTGCAGAGCACTCTTTAAAGAGAACCTGTCACATAGTTTATGCCCCCCTGGCTGAGGACAGAACAAGGTAGTGTCAGGCATGCTGTTTCCAGCGCTGTGTCCCTTATTCTGTAAGATGCTGTAGTTTTCGAGTATTTAATGCTCAAATCTGCAGTTTTCAGCCAGAAAAGAGTCATATAAAGAGTAATTTTTTTCAAACCCCGCCCATCTGAGGCTAGCCCCACCCACCTCAACTGATATACCTATTACTTTGAATAGGTAGAAACAAGTGAATAACTGTCAGTGGGCAGGGAAAGCCTTTGGTGGACGGGGCTAACAGCTGCTCATGAAGAAGATTTGAGCATTAAATGCTCTAAAACTGCTGCATCTTACAGAATAAGGGACACAGCAGGTCTGACACTAGCTTGTGCTGTCTTCAGCAAGGGGGGCATAACCTATGTGACAGGTTCCCTTTAATTCTTTCATACTTTATTTACAAGTGATTTGACATGTTGCAAGGACAGCATAGGCAATACAATCTTTTATGCATCTCATGCTATTCATACTAAAACATTCAAGTTGGGGTGTTCATTAGAGTTAATCTGTTGAAAATTTTAAGGAGGAAGGTGATAATTAGAGATGGGCGAATTGATTCTAACGAAGTGGAATTCGTTTAGAATTTCAGGAAAACTTTGATTCTGAACAAAGTCGTAGTTTGGAGTTATTCGCGGGAACGAAGCGTGTTTTTGATTGATAAAATGGCTGCAAGCACATGGCGTTACATGGGGCAAAGAAGTCTGGGAGGAAGAAGGGCATAGCCTGCATGACATGTGCAGAGATGAAGCCAATCAGAGACCGGCGGGATTCTGTGATGTCACCGCACTATATAAGTCCGGGTGCCATGCTCGCTCCTCACACTCTTCTCACTGTGCTGTGTAGGAAAAGTGCTGCTTATGATGTCTCATGCTAAAGAACTCACTTTTATACAGCGATTTTTGGGGGGTGTCACAGCTTGTCTCAGAGACTGCTTCTCTTAACGTTCTAATTCTGATTTTGTGGGGTATTGGAACTGAAGTCCAGTGTGCGTCCAATGCAGCTGCATATACATTTTAATGCTATCTGCTCAGTTCTTGAGCACATTGAATATCCAAGGGTTATCTAAGCCTGTTCCTGTTGTATTCAGTTAAAGAAACAGCGTTTTTACAATCCAAATACCACTTAATTTTTGGTTGCTCATTTATTTTGCGCAATTTAGATCCAGGGGTTAATTAAGCGTTGTTCTGCTGTTGTGGTCACTAAAAGAAACGTTCTTTTTCACCGCCAAAGAAGAAATTTTGCCTGTAGCATAATTCATATCCGAAGGTTAATTACAAGTTTTTCTGTTGTTGTGTTCCGTAAAATGCACGCCGTTTTAACACGCTACAAAGCTGGTAATTGTTGGCAGCATATTTCTTTTGCGCAATTTACATCCAAGGGTTAACTAAGTATTTTTCTGCAGTTGTACTTAGTAAAAGAAACGTTCTTTTTCACCGCCAAAGAAGAAATTTTGCCTGTAGCATAATTCATAACCGAAGGTTAATTAAGCCTTTTTGTGCTTTTATTATCAGTAAAATACACAGTGTTTTTAAACGGCACATACAAGTAAATTTTTCCTGGCCATTTGTGGAGCGCAATTTATATCCAAGGGTTACCCAAGCTTGTTAGTGGGTTCATTTGGAGTCAAATACAAGGTGTGTATTTATCATATACAGATATCTTCATCAAACAGTGTCTGTACATTTTACAACAAACAGTATGTCAGACAGAGAGGTGGCAGGCTCTGCACCTGCGAGTGGCAGTGGCACAAACATTCCTGGAGCAGGCCCAGGTCGCAGCAGGGGTCACACG
The DNA here is from genome assembly GCA_025379985.1 of Phyllomedusa bahiana. Lineage (NCBI taxonomy): Eukaryota > Metazoa > Chordata > Amphibia > Anura > Hylidae > Phyllomedusa > Phyllomedusa bahiana. The sequence goes on from JAODAL010004182.1 coordinate 89,418, forward strand.
GTGAGGCCACAACTGCCGCTACTATCTAGCGGCAGTGTGTTGTTCAGCAACCCAAGGGTTCTTGATTGGTTGACTAGGTCATCCTCTTCCTCGCAGATGACATCTGACAACCCCAGTCAAGACTCGGTGGGAACGTCAGACACAACCCTTAGTTGGCATGGCCAGGGAGCGGGTCAGCGGCCCTCACCTGTCCTCAACCCGCCTCTGTCCCACCCGGTTCCCTCAGCCAGAGATCTACTATGTGGTCTGGGCTAAGCGCCACTATATAGCGAGGATGAGCAATTTGAGGAGGGCAGTCAGCATCAATTTCCACCTGTTCATCAGTTTCTGTCTGCCCGTGTACCCGACCTTTCTGCTATGTTACATGAACCTCGAATTCCCGCCGCCTGCCCTGAACCTGTTTGGCCTGACCTTTGACTACTAGTTTCGTCTTACGATTCGGTACCTGACTGCGCCTCAGCTGCCACCGCACGCCAAGGGTAGCGACCTGTTAGGACTCCCGCTGCAGAAAGTCCATCCTGCCTTGCGGCAGGCTCTGGTGAAAACCGGGACCTACTTACACCCCGCTCCCTGGCGTGGCCGCTACCATCGCTTGCGGTGGTCCAGAGGAGCCACTACTCATGTCGTTACAATGGCTGAAGTGAATGCCAAGTTTCCTGACCATTTCTTTGAATGGTGCAGAGTCCACCACTTGAAAAGGGAGGGACTGCAGTACCACCAACTTGGACAGAAGCACGGTCAGCTTCTGCTCTTAGAGATGGCTAGACGCATACTGCTGTCTCTTGGCAATCGTCTCGGTGAACGACTTCTGGCACCATGAGTGTGGAGGAGCAGGAGTATCTGGACCGGTAGATGATGTAATAGACAGGGAGTTGTCTTCGGCAGAGGTGGTGAAGCCATGACTGCCTGAAATGGGAGACGTGCCTCTGGGTGCTACAGCTGTTGGGACAGGATGGACCACCACATCTGAAACACGTATGGTGACACTGCATGATGTTGATGCAGGGCCGTGGTACTAACGTTAGGTCCCTGGTCACGCTTTACTTTCTGGCCACAGATTCGACATATAGCCATGTTCGCCTCCTCTGGTGTCTTAGCCAAAAACTGGCACACCGCCGATTTTACCACCAAAGCGCTGCACTGACTGACTATTACCGCCGCTGACCCGGTGAGCCCCTGTGCCGCTACTTTCTGGGACTCGCAAAGTGGGTGGTCTAAATCTTGGCAGTTTGGCTCCCAACCTCGCACTGCTGCCACCCTGCTGACTCCCGGCCACACTACCGACTTACGGGCTGCGCCACTGCCTGACACGCAAGCTGCTGCTCTCTTCTCCCTATGATAATGATGAACCCTTGTACACTGTTGGTCTGGGTCAGCTGATAGCATCACATGGCTTTCAAAACCACCAGTATGCTGATGACACCCATCTTTACATCTCCGACCCAGACATTAACTCTCTACTTTCCAAGATCCCACATTGTCTGTCATCCAAAGCCTCCTTCTTCTCCTCTCGTCTCCTAAAACTTAATGTAGAGATAACGGAATGCTTCCAGGGCCGGGACAATGGGTAGTCGAGGGTAAGAGACCGCGTAGGGTGCCACTTCATCCCAAAATACTAGACTTAAAGGTGTTTTCTTACTACAAAGAATAGCTTTCAACATAAAGGGACAGTTAAATTAAGAATTTTTCTAAATACATTGGTCATTAGATTTTACTTTAGTCATAAGATAAGAGCATTTTTATGTGCTCCAATATGCACAGGTTTCTATGGTTACCTGCATACCAGACAAACATATGTTATCTGATTGGCCCGAAGAAGGGATGTATGTTATTTGATTAGCTGAGAGCAGAGAGCAGGGAGTGGTGTTACCCCACTGATGGACTAAGATTGAAGCAAACAAATTATGTCTAACAAGATTAGCTTCACTAAACAAAAAGTACATGTGGTGTGAGGACTGAAAATCCTGGCTTTATCTGTAACCTTGTTAGAGATAACAATTTCCTGCTCCGAAGTTGAATATGCTAATCACTGCTGTAGAACCACCCACAGCCTGTGTAACCATGGGAATTTTTGAACTATCCACAGGATAGGTGATAAATTTCTGATCGCTTAGGGACCCAACACTAGGACCCCACCGATCGCTAAAACGGGGGCCCTGAGTCCCCTATCCTTCCTCACTGTGCTTAGACACTGAGGAAATCTTTGAACAGTGTAGTGGTCAAACACACGCACTGAATCTCAGTTAAAAGTCAATGAGACCAATGGAGATAATATGTGTTATATTTGGATATCTTTGTCGGTCCCACTGAACGGAGAAGCAGGGAGCATGTTTGAAAACTGCTCCATTCAAAGACCGACTTGCTGCGCAAATACAATAGGGAAGGATGGATTAATTGAGGCCCTTGCTTTAGCAATCGATGGGGATCCCAGTGGTGGGACCTCTAGCAATCAGACATTTATCAACTGTCTTGTGGATAGATTATAAATTTATATGGTGGCAAAACCCCTTTAAATGTTTTGAGAGAAAACGATCCACATTGGGGTAAGTTTCTATCATCCAGTCTAATGCATCATTAATTATGTTTTCATAATAATGTACAAAATATGTGTAAGTATATCAATTGTAACATTTCATATGTTATTTACTTGATCACATGTACAGTTTAAAGGGTTTATACATGTTGGCTATACCTGTCTGGGACCTGCCACCCATCTACGGCTACACCTGCTGTTACCTGTCACGTCTCTCAGAACCCGATCCCTTGACCTTCACATCGGCTGTTAACGCGGGTAGCCATGTCAGGGGTAGCAATCTGGGGGTTCCCCGCGGTGAAGTCTGTCCGGCCTTGAGGCAGGCTCTGGTAAAAACCACAGGACCCTTAGATTCAACCCTCTGGCATGGTCTATACTTATACCATCTTTGCCCATGGTGATCACAGAGGATCCACTCCATCTACCCAGCATTCTATCCCGTTAGAATGTGACAGAAATCATCGATATTTTTTTAAAATCAAGAAACATATTCAATATTTCTACTTAAAACATGTATTCCAAATGGTCTCAGAAGATAGGATTACATTTTTTTATTATTACAAAGGCCAGCCATGTATTTATAGTCACTTTCAAAATCTGTTTAGTTTTTTATTATTTTACAAATGGTAATTTCAAGCTAGTTAACAGAGTATTTACTATTGGCAGTCAGATAGCTCCATTCCCAGCACTTTTACCCCTCAAATGTTGCAGTTTTGTTGCCCAACCCCCACCCCGCTACTAGATCTTAGGGTGTCAAATAGTTGATAGGGAAGCCATAAGCCTAATGAAAACCTCCATGGATAGAACCCTACTTATATACAGTGTGTGCTGAACCTCTTTGTTTCCATTACTAGCCCCTACGAAGCAGGCAGATAAATAGGTAGCCCCCCCATTAAATAGGTAGATGATTAGTTCTCCCCTCTCATGCACTTTGCACAAATTGCAGCTCATTCTTCATTTTGCTTTCAGGTATAGGCAGTATGATGCAGTGACGTCATGCTGCTGTCTGCGCCGGGACGCTGATGTCCCTAGTTGCAACAAGCCCTTGTAGGCAATAGCAAACTACAGTCTACAAGAGTATGTTCACATTTTGAAGCTGTTTTCTGAGCTGTTTTCTGAGCAGTTTCCTGAGCGTTTCTGATCCCAAAACAGCATAAAAAAATATGCGTTTTAGATGCTTTGATTGGATGCTGTTTTGGGCGCTGGAAAAGAAGCGTTATGTCAATCCTTGAAGTGTTTTCAGTGCTGAAAATCCCCATAGGAGTAAATGGAGTGTAACGGGTAGCGCCGCGTCCCGCCCTGCGGGTTGCGGACGTACCCGTGTCCCCCTCTCCGTGCGCCCGACAGGGACGGGTGGCGCCGTTGACCGTGCTACGTGTTGCGGGCGCACCCGTCCCATCCGCTCACCTGACCACACTCCTGTCCTGCACTCTCCCCTTGCTGGCCGGAATGCGCACGCACGCCCCCTAGCACGTGTGTGCACTCGTTCATGTGGATTTAAAGGGACAGAGCGCCGGTGATTGGATAATTGCCGGGCGCTGACCCTATATAATGTATGGGTCCACATCACTTCCCTGCTGGATCTTTGTTGCTTCTGAGCCTTAGAGAAAGCGTTCCTGAGTGTTTACCGTCTTGCCGTGTATTCTTACCTCCACCTACGTTTCTCGACTTTGAACCTTTGCCGCCTGCCCTGACCTTGCCACCTGTCCTCAACTATGCCTACTTTTGCACCACGCTCACCCTTGGCTGCTACCGCAAGCAAGTCACGTCAGGGGTAGTGACCTGGTAGACTCCCGCCACAGCAAGTCCATCCCGCTTTGCGGCAGGCTTTGGTGAAGACCGGGACCTACTTATGTTCTGCTTCCTGGCGTGGCTTACACCATCGCTTGCGGAGGTCCTGAGGATCCACTGTCCCGGCCGTTACATGGAGACCGTCAAAACCTCATCCAAAACCTCAGCACATTTTTAGATGCATCTCTTGGCGCGTTTTTGATGCTTTTTTGGAGCATTTTTCAGGGCGGTTTTTGCCTAGGCTATTAATTTGTATGGGTCAAAGCAGTGTTGAAAATCTCATCCAAAACCTCGTCCAAAATCGTGCCGAGAAACACGTCTAAAACCTTCTCTGAAGAAGCGTGTTTCAGGGGAGGTTTTTTTTTTTGAGCACTGAAAAATCAGTGTCCAAACAGCATCCAAATAAGCCATGTGAACATACCCTAAATGTGGACCAAGGAACAACTGTCTCTCTGCTCCGCTATAGTTTTCAACTGCAATCGCGAATATAGTTCCAGACAGCTCATACTAGCTCAAAGAGGAGGCTCAGCATGGAGCTGATCGAAGCCACAGTAAAGGACATTTGGGCTGCTTGTGTCTCAAAAGGGTAGTTATATATGCTATTGTATACCAACAAAATTAAGAATTGGTATCAGTACTTCACTACCTATTACATAATAACACAGCATACACCATTACTTAGTTAATCATACTATATTTTATCATTTTTTATTAATGTCTGTGTTAATTTTGTATTCTGGCAGTCTTGATGTAGGATGAGTTATATGTGCTGGAACCACAGGGCTGCTGCATAGAGTACCCAGCTAATCAGCAAAATGAGAGACCAGAGCCTGAAGAAAGTAGACCTTCATTATATGTGAGAACATCTCTCAGCCACCCTGTCTACTTTCCTTCCCCTTCCTATCCTTCTGTACAATACAGTCATCCCCTTGTCTTTAATGCCAAACTAAACTTCTATTATCTCTTGTCTTCCCCCACATAAGCATCTTTTATCTAGAGAGGCCATCAGTGCATAGTGTATGAGCCTATATCTGCAGGGAGGGTGGTAAGGGCTAATGTTAAAGACCAGGGGTCACTATGCAGGTGGTCTGCGCTGACTTTAAGGTCATGTTAAGGGAGGTATTGTCCACTGAGAGTGTCCCTAAAAATTTTCTGGGGAACTCTCAGTAGAAATGAGAATGACACTTTTTCAAAGACCCTGAATTTTTGCCACCCTCAGCTTGCTGGGCAAGATCCTTAAGCTAGTTTTTCTACCCAGCCTTCAGTGGTCCCTCCCTCTGCTTTGTGACACACAGTCTGGAGTTGACATGTTCACGTGTCAGTTTTATTTAGGTCTATACAAACAGGATATTCTAAACAGTATCATTGCCATAGACATTCTAGATCTCCTGCCTGGTGTCATGAGTATAAATCCCCCAGAACCTCTTCAGAGTCTTCTTCCCATTATGCCACTCTTCTTCATCCATCTCTCACAGTCCACCTTTGAGAGGTACTAAGGGTATGGTCACACGGCTTATTGCGGCACGCATAGTATGCGCCGCAATACGCTGTGTTTTGGAATCATGCGCGTAATTCCAAAGCACCTGGCCGGCCCCATAGACATGCATTGTCAGTGGCGCGTAATCGGCGCTAACAATTGAAGTCAATTCTCCCCCCACGCGTACAATATGATCGTATCGTACACGCAGGACAACGACGCGTAATCCATAGCTCTCTATGAAAGCTATGAATTACCTTAATTGTGGCGCGCATTTCACCACGATAATGCCAATATGTGGCAAAATACACCGAATTACGCGGATAAAAAGGGTTGTGAACATCCCCTAGGGATGTTCACACAATGTATTGTGCAGTACATTCGTGCCACAAACATTGGTTTTTTCGGAGTTCCCTAATACCGCGTACTCCTGGCTCCATAATAAAAAGGTGTGAACAACCCTAAGACATTGGTATTCGGATTTCAGTGATCAGGTTCACAACATCAGGAATTCGTCAGATTTGCTCAGACAATGTCAGCTTGACGGTTAGTTTTACTATGATAAGTTTCTGCCCATGGGTTATTCTAACTTATGCAATCAGCAAACAATACATATAGGCTTACTATATTATTTTTTGTTTTTTTTTTACTTTTTTTTCATAATAGCTAATTAGAGCTTTATCAGCATGCATCCAATACACCGGGTAGTAGTCATTCAATGACAAGTGCAGGGGAAAGATTTTTTGGAGGGGGGGGGTTACTTGTTGGTTTCTCTTATTTTTTCAAAGTACACGGCTGTTCTTTTTGTTTTTTTAGTGAAATGATACTTCCGGGGGGGCCCAGGTCAGGGCATCCCAAGCGTTGGCGGCAGGTGCTGCCATTGTGGTGGACTTAAGTTTGCAGCATATTGGTATCTGGTGATAGTGGTCCATTCAGGCAGGAGTTGTCTTTGCAGTATGTTGCTGTCTGAGCTGGTCTCACCCAAAGCAAACCAACCACATCTTGATAATGTGTTCTCAACTACAGGTAGAACTAAAATGTCATGTAAAAAAAAGCACAAATAAGATTACTTTCACAGATTGCTGTTTTATTAGAACATTACAGTGATTTTTACAGTATATTGTAATTTTTTTTTTTTTATTGTAATTGGTATAATTTCACCGAGCAAAGTTTTTAGGACATGAGATCGCTGGGGGATTCAACTCTTTTTCCAAGGGGCAAACACCGCCACAGTATATGACCCATGAATGGGTATAAGTGTCACCGACAAATTTTTTGGGACATGAGACGCTGGGGTATTCAACTCTGTCCAAGCGCAGCAAAACCCCCTACATTGTGAAAACCCTTTTTCCGACTCTTCCATTTTAAAAAGGGGCCCTATTTTTGGTCCGTAAATTTCGCGCCGAAGTTTCGCCAATTACGGCCGAAAACACCCCTTCATTACGGTAATTCACAGTTCTCATAGAGAACATGGGTTAAAGTCCCTCTCCCCCGCCCGGCGAAGCCGCCGGGCGGGAGAAAATTGACATGTCACTTTCACGGTGATACGCCCGCTAGCATTGATTGTCATGGGCCGGCGAAGTGAGGCCCCCCCCACCCCCCCCGCCCCCGCCCCCACCACACGGGCGTAATTGTGGGGCGAAATTACACCCCGCAGTTAAGCCGTGTGAACATGGCCTTAGTCCTGATTTTCGTTTGGCTTTGTGATATGTAAATCATTCAACTGTTTTTTACAGTTCTTTCACAAACATTAAACTCCTATTTTCACCTATTTGCTTTTACTTTGTTGTGCATTTTCTATTTTCAGGGCATATTGCTTTGAGTTTTCTATCCTGACATCTAAAGTCTTTGCTGGTTTATTCATATATTATCTTTTTATAAAGTTTCCATTTTGTTTACGCTTGCACCAACAACTTTTGTCAAACTCTTCCATTTTGAAGGAGGTTTATATTCCTTTTTATTGGCAACTCTCTGGTTGGGGCCATGATTTATTTCAGTTCACGACAGTTTATCCAAAGATTTATTTTCATGTTTAGGCCTCGTTCACACGGCTTATTTGTCCGCAGATTGGCGCCGTACTCCGCGCCGGATTTGCGCTGCAGTACGGCGCCAATCCGTCGGAGTAATTACGGTAATCCACTGCTCTCATAGAGAACAGTGGATTCCGTCGCTCCTCCCCGCTCGGCGAATCCGCCGGGCGGGGAGAAAGTGACATGCACATTATCCAGGCGCGGAGGCGCCGTAGATAATGCATTGTCTATGGGGCCGGCGGGCCGCGCCCCCGCACCGCACCCGCCCCTTACTCACGCCGGAATTGCGAGCGCAATCCGGCTCGCAAATCCGGCGTGAATAAAATCCAAAACCTCGTCCAAAATCGTGCCGAGAAACACGTCTAAAACCTTCTCTGAAGAAGCGTGTTTCAGGTGAGGTTTTTTTCTTGAGCACTGAAAAATCAGTGTCCAAACAGCATCCAAATAAGCCATGTGAACATACCCTAAATGTGGACCAAGGAACAACTGTCTCTCTGCTCCGCTATAGTTTTCAACTGCAATCGCGAATATAGTTCCAGACAGCTCATACTAGCTCAAAGAGGAGGCTCAGCATGGAGCTGATCGAAGCCACAGTAAAGGACATTTGGGCTGCTTGTGTCTCAAAAGGGTAGTTATATATGCTATTGTATACCAACAAAATTAAGAATTGGTATCAGTACTTCACTACCTATTACATAATAACACAGCATACACCATTACTTAGTTAATCATACTATATTTTATCATTTTTTATTAATGTCTGTGTTAATTTTGTATTCTGGCAGTCTTGATGTAGGATGAGTTATATGTGCTGGAACCACAGGGCTGCTGCATAGAGTACCCAGCTAATCAGCAAAATGAGAGACCAGAGCCTGAAGAAAGTAGACCTTCATTATATGTGAGAACATCTCTCAGCCACCCTGTCTACTTTCCTTCCCCTTCCTATCCTTCTGTACAATACAGTCATCCCCTTGTCTTTAATGCCAAACTAAACTTCTATTATCTCTTGTCTTCCCCCACATAAGCATCTTTTATCTAGAGAGGCCATCAGTGCATAGTGTATGAGCCTATATCTGCAGGGAGGGTGGTAAGGGCTAATGTTAAAGACCAGGGGTCACTATGCAGGTGGTCTGCGCTGACTTTAAGGTCATGTTAAGGGAGGTATTGTCCACTGAGAGTGTCCCTAAAAATTTTCTGGGGAACTCTCAGTAGAAATGAGAATGACACTTTTTCAAAGACCCTGAATTTTGCCACCCTCAGCTTGCTGGGCAAGATCCTTAAGCTAGTTTTTCTACCCAGCCTTCAGTGGTCCCTCCTCTGCTTTGTGACACACAGTCTGGAGTTGACATGTTCACGTGTCAGTTTATTTAGGTCTATACAAACAGGATATTCTAAACAGTATCATTGCCATAGACATTCTAGATCTCCTGCCTGGTGTCATGAGTATAAATCCCCAGAACCTCTTCAGAGTCTTCTTCCCATTATGCCACTCTTCTTCATCCATCTCTCACAGTCCACCTTTGAAGGTACTAAGGGTATGGTCACACGGCTTATTGCGGCACGCATAGTATGCGCCGCAATTTCGCTGTGTTTTGGAATCAAAGCGCGTAATTCCAAAGCACGTGTAGTGCCGGCCCCATAGACATGCATTGTCAGTGGCGCGTAATCGCCGCTAACAATTGCCATCTCACTTCTCCCCCCAGGCGTACAATACGATCGTATCGTACACGCAGGACAACGACACGTAATCCATAGCTCTCTATGAAAGCTATGAATTACCTTAATTGTGGCGCGCATTTCACCACGTATAATGCGCAATATGTGGCAAAATACACGCGCAATTACGCGAGATAATAAGTCGTGTGAACATACCCGTAGGGCATATTGCTTTGAGTTTTCTATCCTGACATCTAAAGTCTTTGCTGGTTTATTCATATGTTATCTTTTTATAAAGTTTCCATTTTGTTTACGCTTGCACCAACAACTTTTGTCAAACTCTTCCATTTTGAAGGAGGTTTATATTCCTTTTTATTGGCAACTCTCTGGTTGGGGCCATGATTTATTTCAGTTCACGACAGTTTATCCAAAGATTTATTTTCATTTTTAGGCCTCGTTCACACGGCTTATTTGTCCGCAGATTGGCGCCGTACTCCGCGCCGGATTTGCGCTGCAGTACGGCGCCAATCCGTCGGAGGAATTACGGTAATCCACTGCTCTCATAGAGAACAGTGGATTCCGTCGCTCCTCCCCGCTCGGCGAATCCGCCGGGCGGGGAGAAAGTGACATGCACATTATCCAGGCGCGGAGGCGCCGTAGATAATGCATTGTCTATGGGGCCGGCGGGCCGCGCCCCCGCACCGCACCCGCCCCTTACTCACGCCGGAATTGCGAGCGCAATCCGGCTCGCAAATCCGGCGTGAATAAGCCGTGTGAACGGGGCCTTAGACTTGTTTTGGTATTTCAATTTGTAAATGACTTAGTGATTCCATTTTTTTCCCTTTACATTGTATGATTTTATCACAGTTGATCTGTAAAAAATGTCATTCATTTAAATAATTTACTTTTGTTTGAAGTATGGTACATAAAACCAGAATATTCAGCTATAAGACAAAGTTTGATCTGTGTCATGCGTGTTATTTGTTCATTTAAAGGTTGTCGCAACAAACACATTAATGGATTAATAGGATATGCCAGCAATGTGTGATGGCATCAATGTATCAATCCCCATCCATCTTGAGAACAGGCCCCTGAAAGTTTTCATTCAAAACGGAGAGATGATCAGAACTGTCTTATTGATTTTAATGGGAGTTCCGAGTACAGCAGCATGCTTGTTTTTAATCAAAACTCCAATTTAAATCAATAGAAGCATTCCAACCACCTCTCTGTTTACAAGACATACGTTTCGAGGCCCATTCTCTGGAACTCACACCTATAACACATTGATGGCATATCCTATCAATATGCCATCAATATATTTGGTGGGACAACCCCATAAAAAAATCTGCCACAGAGCATGTGGCAGACATCTGAGGTATTATTGGGTGTCAGACTGGGGTGCCTGGGGCTCACCAGTTGAGTTGATTCTTGGGGCCCACCAGTATAGTTCCTTTTTGGGGCTCACTCTGCACTTACTATACATGACTGCACATATCGTGCATGACTCCGACACTCTGCATTTTGTTTTCTGCTTCTTCTTCTTCTTTGTTTTTCTCCCTAAAAAAGCCCCAGGCCTGCCATCCCAGGGTGCCTACCTGTGACTCACCTGCTGCCAAGTATGAGCGCTTGGTAAAAGGATCCGATGCACGTTCAGCAAAACAGTTTTTGAATGAAAAAAATAAAGTTTTTATTTAGTTCAGTATAACGCGTTTCGCGGGATAAAAACCCGCTTCATCAGATACATATTGCAGCAGGAAACTGCGGGGCTTTAAATACAGAAGCGAGGTTCAATGGAACATAGTAAACAACAAGTTTATTATTGTAATATTAATATTGTAAATAGGAAAATGCATGATAAAATACATATATAGAACTGCATATAAAACAATATTTATATAAAAAATGTATATGTATGTATACATATAAAGAATAAAAATGAAAATGAAAATAAAAAAGGAGGCTGATAAAAGGATGTTTCTTGTATAGCAACCGATTTGTTGTGAATATGTATAATTATCAATAAAAAGTATAAATGATTTAAGACCATTGACGTAGCAGAATTGTAGATAACCGTGTCCTGAATCTCATTAAGTCCATACGGCTTCAGTGTGTTGAGGCGATAGATCCAATATACCTCACGTTGGCTCAATCTCTTTGGTCTATCAAGAATATTAGAATCAATAAATTCAGTGGGTTGAATTTAAGTCCCGGGTCACTGAGTAGGATAGCCCAATGTTGAGTGACAATTTTCTGAATTTCTCTAAATTGTGTGTTGTGCGTAGTAATGAAGCATAAATCAAAATTATCAGTATCCTTGCGTGTACTTCGATTTTCTAGATACAATTTCTGATTGTGTTTAGCTGCTTTTTTATAGGCCCCCTTCAATAGTTCATTCGGATACTTTTTTGGGGAAAATTTTTCCATAAGATTAGCTGCCTGTATTTGAAAGTCTGTTTCTTTTGTGCAATTTTTTCTCAACCTTCGAAATTGGCCATATGGTATATTTTTCAACCATTTTTTTTGGTGATTAGAGCTGAATGCCAAGTAGTTATTTGAATCCGTGGGTTTGAAGTGGGTTTTCGACACAATTTTCCCTTCCTCCACATATAGATCTAGATCCAAAAAGGTTATTTCTTTTTTATGGGTGGTTGCTGTGAATGTAATACCCCATGGGGTGCTATTTAAAAATTCTACAAAGGTGTTAAAACTTTCCAGTTTTAAAGGTGTTATTCCTGAAATCCACAAATATATCTATCGTAAAGCTCGCACTTTAAAGAACATCTTAGCCCCTCTCATTTAAAACAACATAAAGGAAATACTGAAGTAGATGCAAAAGAAAAATCTGATCCCAAAGGTTCCTATCCATGTGGGCACCCTATATGTAAATGATGTCGACAGATAATCAGCAGTGACCAATTCAAATCCAATACAACAGGGGAGACATTCAAAATCAGACACCATCTCACATGTGCAACGTCCTTTGTAATATATCTCATTACCTGCAAATGCGGGATTCAATACGTGGGAAAGAACACGACTAAGTTATCTAAGCGCTTGATAAACCATCGGTATGATGTCTCACACGGTCGCCTTGTTTACAGTTTACCCAGACACTTTCAGGCTGCTCATGACAGTCAGACTCCAAAATATTTTCTGCATAGACAATGCATTAGTCAGTGACATGATGCTTTTGCTGTGGTTCATGCTTCTTTATCTGAGAGCAGGATGTAATAGAGGGAGAGAAGCTGAGCTCTGTTATATATAGTAAATCCTGACCAGACTCCTTAAGAGACATTTATGGTCCTGCTTACTATAATCACCACTTTCTCTGTACTTGTGCCTGTACAGAGAAAACTGTCAATCACTGCATGTGGGCGGGGTCAGTTATACTTTCACAGACTATGTGTCACGTCAGAGGAGGTGCAGTGGGCCCTGACTGCAACCCAGCCCACTGTCCCTGCCTACTTGGCGTGCTGCCCTAAATGGCAGACCCCAACTGGGCGGCAGACCCTACACTACTAAGTGCAGGGCCGTCAGGAGAAAGCAAGGTCGATCAGTTCGGGTCAGCAACAGTACGGGTATATCAGGCCAAGAATCAGAGGACAAAAGAATAACAGAGACAAGCCAAGGGTCAAAAAGAGGTCAGAAACGTGGTACCAAATCAGGAGACAAATTGAGAACAAGCCGAGGTCAGGTAATCAGGAACGAACAAACAAACTAGGTCCACAGGGAAAGCACGATGGGATAACCTTTCACAGGCAAGGCCTGAAGGAATTGAGGAGGTTTAAATAGTGTGCCCGGACACCACCCCTGCAGCTGATTGGTGTAGTGTCCAAGCCCTCCTATTGGCCTAAGTGACACACCCTCTGTTAGAGAGAGGCTGTAGAGCTGTCACTCCTGAGCTCAGGAGTGAGGCCCTCCCAGAATGTGGTCCTAGGCTAGACATATTAACCCTTACAGGGCATTGTACAACACAAGCAGGAGGCTGCCCAGGTGAATGGATCCTGACACAGATTTTCACTCTAAATTCAGCATCAAATCATATAAACCTTTATCACAAAGCTCATTTTCTCTTCCTCTATATTTCTCTTCTTCTTGCTGCTCTTAGATAATCATCTGACATATTTTCTTTAAATTGTTATGCGATTTTTTTGCTACTGTGATGATTTGTTTGTTTTTTTAAAAATTGTTTTAATGGCCTAACCCAATTCTTTTTTGCGGGCAGCTTTTACCCAATTGAAATTTTTGCTTTTTGAGCTAATAGTGTTTATTTTTGGCCAACGATTTTTTAGTTTTGATCATATATTTTGTGGATGTAGAAAAAAGCTGAAAGTCATTTTTCATTGCTCAGTGTAGTTCATATAATGTTCAGTGTAGGTTTTTTTTTCTGTGAACTTTTTAACTGCACTTTTTGTTTGGGGGGTTGTAATAGTATGGGTGGTTTTTATTTTTAAAGTGCTTTATTAATATTTTAAGTTTTTAATAGTTAGTGAATGTCAGATTTATTATTTTTTTGTTGGGCCTAATGATTGCTTTCTGCATCTTGTTATTTAGGGAACTAAGCTTTTTTTTTCCTTTTTTTCCCCGTTTTATTCTTTTTCTCCACGATTAATTTTACTTCTATTTTTTTTTTGTTGCTTATTATTTTTAAAAAGTACTTTTATCATGCAAAAAAAATGTCAGGGGGAAAAAAAAAGACAAAAAAAGGGGGGACAAAATTGTTGGTCCCCATTCCGTTAAAGCAGAGAAAACTAGAATGGTCCGAATGGTCCCCCAAAAATAACTTGAAACTGACAATTTTTTATAATTTTGTGATGAGCGTTTTTCGTTGACTATCGTCATGGGTCGAGGTCGAAAAAGGCAAAAAAACCAAAACAAGATTTTCGATGGTCGAGATGTTTCACCGTGATGTTAAAGCTAGGGGGAGAGAAACAATCCCTTCATTTTACCCCCAAACAGGGTGGAGAAGCTGGAAATTAACATCCACAACGTCAAAGGGATACGTGCTAATCTTAGGCAACACACTTAGGTTATAAAAACCCCACAAAAAAAAAAACCTCCAGACCTTTTCATAACCTGTTTGCACCACGCATGCCCCTTTAAAAACCTGATGGCCCCAATTTTAAAAGTGCCAGAAGGCAGTATGATTTGAACCTTTCATTTTCTTGAATGGACATTGAATTATCCTGCCCCTGGAACGCAGCAGGGCCCCCAAAACCTGCAGCCCCGATTAAAAAGTGCGGAAAAAAGGATTTTTTTAAACCCCCCAAACCATTTTAGTTGGGAACTGGGACTTTTGGGGACTTTTTAAACCCTTGTCCTGGGCCCAGCATGAGCTCCAAAAACTGCAAAACCCCCCCCAGTTTTAAAAGAAGTGCCGAAAAAAGGGAGTCTTTCATCCCCCATTTTAGTTGGAACTGGAATGGGACATCCGGTTCCTGGAACCCGCGCTGACCCTTAAATTACTGACCCCCCCAGATTAAAAAATTGCCGGAAAAAGGGGGTTTTTCAAACCACCATTTTTTTTCACTGGACATATACTGTCCCTGTCCTGGGTGGGGGCTTGCCCTCCGATGAGTGTGGACCAATTGGTTCATTTGGGAAAAATTTGGGGGGTTAACGTCCTGTTCCACCCAGGTGCCCTTTTTTTTTGGCATTCTTTTTCTCTTTTATAAAGGTGGGGGAAAAATTGTCTTTGTCTTTGTTCTTGTCCGTGCCCATATCCATGTCCTTGAATAACCTCATTGGTCAAGTTTTCCTTACCCCCCTTTTGTCCCAATTCAGAGGAATTTTTTTACCAGTATTTTGCTGCAAGTTTTTTGTGGGTTTTAATTCTAGAAAAACACATTTTTAAAATTTTGGAGGGGGAATCCACATTCTTTTTTCTTTTTTTTATTGTTTAAATGGGTTGTTCAATACAGGGATTGATGCTATGTTAGTTTTTGCAAAAAAAAGTCATTTTGCAATTGTGTCCTTAACAGTGTCCTTTTCCCTATTCTGTTTCGGGGGACGACCCCCCCTTGAGCCCTCGACAATTGTGAAGAACAAATGTCTGTTAGAAACAACATTTTTTTTTTTTAATAGGACCTGTACTTTGCTGCTTTTTACAGCAAAATCCCAAAAAATTCAAAGCATGCCCCTTGACCCCCCCTTTGGCAATTGAAAAGAAAAAATGTTGTTGAAAACAAAAAATTTTTATAATAGGACCTGTTTTAAAAAACTCCATGTCACGCAAAATCCCCAAAAAAATTAAAAGCTGACCTTGAGCCCACTTTGGACAATTGTGAAGAACAAATGTTTTTAGAAAAAATTTTTTTTTATTAGGACCTGTAGTAAAACTTTTTGTCCAGCAAAAATCCCCCAAAAAAATTCAAAGCATGACCCTTGAGCCACTTTGGAAATTGTAAAAGAAAAAAAGTCTGTTTGAAACACTTTTTTTTATTAATAGGCCTGTATTATGCGCATGACACCCCAAATCCCCCCCAAAAAAATTCAAAAACATGCCCCTTGAGCACAAATTTTGAAAAAAATTTTGTTTTTTTGGAAAAACCAATTTTTGTCTTTAAAAAACCCCAAAAAAATTTTAAAAGGAACTTTTTTTGAAAAATTCCCCTTTTCCCCCCTTTTTTCAAAGGGGGGGCCAGGGCCTTTTTTGAAACCCCCCAAAAAATTATTTTTTGACTTCCAGCCCTTTTAAAAATTGTGAGGGAGAAAATGCCACTTAGAAAGCCACTTTTCTTTTCCCCAAAGGCCCCATAATTTATAGCTGTATCTCACAGCAACATGACCTAAAAACCCCTTGGGGACAATGCAAAAAACTTCTAAAGAAAAAAGGGGCAAATGAAATACGGTGTTGCATGAACTTGCTGTCTTTTACGTCTCCTCACAGCAAAACCAGAAAAATGAACTGGGGGGAAAAAGAAAATAAAAAATTGCAGTAAGAAATGATCTTTAAAAAAAAAAAAGTTTTCAAGAGGCCATTTTCTGTTTAAAAGGAAATGTGAAGTAGACCGGCAAATAATCGGTGACCTTGGCAATTGGGGCCAAAAAACATATGAGATCCCCCTGAATTCATTTGATAAAAGGTCAAACGACCCCCACTTTTATCGTGGGGAAAGCCGGTGGTTTGTTGTAATGACTCCTCCAGCTGTGTGAAGGGTTTCCCGCTCAGATATGCGTTTGGTGCGGGGCCCGGACAACACCTTTATGCGTGGCGAGGAGTGGCCATTCGTTTTTTGGATACCCGAAGTCTAGGGGGGCCCGGAACACACCCAAAAACATTGGTGTTGAGAGAGATAGCGTGCAACATGATTTAAGCTGGTTTGTTGTTGGATGTGTGCCCTGCTTTGCTGCGTTGGTGAGTTGTTTAAAGATTGCCAGAGGTCCCCCATTAGGCTTCTGCCACCTTGCCTGCTGTGTGCTGCCGCTACGCTACTTGGCACTCTACTGCTTTTTCCCCTCGTGATTTTTTCCACCGTGACTTTGAAAAAGTGAATTGCGCAACAGATGTCTTCAGTTGATCAATCAGAAAGGTTCCATTTCCGCTTTTTTTTACTCTCTTTTTGGGTGGGTGGAAGGAAAGTGCTGGTTTTTTTTTTGTCCCCGGGGACCCCGGAGGGTGGCCCCCCCAGTAATTTTGTTCTTTTTTGATGGGCTTAATGCGGGATCATGTTGGGGGGAATGGAGCATAAAAAGCAATAATTTTGTGAGAGGGGCCCTTGATTTCCCAAGGGGCCTCGGGTCGGGGGGCACTGAAATGATCTTCCTATCTTCCTCCCCCCTCAAATTCGCGCCAACCTTCTTTTCCAAGGCAGGGGAGTGGGTTTACGTCGGTGTCTGGGAAATCCCCCTCCTCTTCCTCCTCCTCCGTTTCCCCTCCGGCACGTTTTCAACACAGCCCGGGGACTTCCCTCAGATGATGCACCTGAGAGCTGTTTGCGCCCCCTTGCACTACCCCCTGGCCCCCCAAAAACCCCTGCCTAATAAAGGGGCCAATAAAAAATTGAGAAATGTGGGGCCTTGTGGATTGAGGGAAAAGGCCCGTGCCCGATCTGTGCCCGTTCCCTTTCCTCCGTGCGGGTGGGACCTGTTGTTCAGAGTCCCCCAACGATCTTTCCGAACTAAGATCACCAAATTTTTGTCATGCTGACAGGGCTTCCCCCCACGGGCCCTTTTTTTGGGGGGCTTCTTCAAAACGGCAAGGATGGTGCAGAGCTTTTTTCACTCCTCCCTTTCTCGGGGGGCTCAAACCCCGAGGTCCGCCCGTGTTGTAGGCCATGTTCATTCGTATGCGTAATGGCATTGGCCTATGCCACAATCGTGGAGCATGTGGGGGGGTGGAATTCCCAGCTTTTTTTTGCCCGTCAAAAAATGAGACGGTTGACGGGGAGGCCGAGCTGACGCTGCAACGCAGCCAGGCGGGGGAAGCGGGGTGCGAACCCCGGGAAGTGGAATTTTTGATTTCGACCCTTTTCCTCAGCGGCAGTCCCAGCCCCGGGGTAGCTTTTTTGAAATTTCTGGAGACAAGGTTATGCTTGGGGGCCCGGGCAAGGGGTGCTCCAGCTACCGATCTTAAGGGGGCCGCAGATTTCGCCGTTATTCAAACCACCTTGCCTGGCCAAGGTTTTGGCCCCCGCCAGGCCCCGGTCTCGTTGCGGGAGCCTCACAACTCCTGACCTGTGTGGGACGGCCCCAAAGACAGATTAATTTCAACAGGCCTGGTTTCTTGGGCAGTGTGCACCAGAGGCCCGGGGGGGAAAGAGCCCTGCACCCTCCCTGCGGTTTTAAGGGGGCCCCGAGCGAGAGCCCCCGTACCCAGAGACATCACCAGCCACCCATGAGCTGTCACAGAGATATAGGGGCCCTCCCCCGGTTATTGTCTATTTGTCGGGGGTCAGTGGATTTTCCCCGGCCACAGATGCAGACAACCGCTTAAAATTTTTAGATGAGACGTGTCGGGCCCGGGGGCAGGGACGGCTTTTTGGAAAAGGGAAATGCCTGTCGATCTGGTTTGGGGGGCAGGCAAGGGCCAGAGTGGCGGACCAATCTGTGTCCCAGATGGGAGGCAACTTTTCCAAGGCCAAAGCTGGCAATCCCGACATTCGGCTTTTGGCTTTGGGATGGTTTGGGTTAAGTGTTTCTTCTGCTCCCAAACTGGAAGACGGGCGGGCTGCTAGACGGGCCCGCTGTACGGCGTGCAGGTCTAAAACTGGGGGGGAAAAAGGGTAGGAGGGTTTTTTGGGGGGGGCTGGGGGGTACTGGGCGCGGGGGGGGTGAAGCGGAGGTGACCCCCATCTGACTTGGAGAAAGGGCGTGAGGAACGCTTGGTGGGGGCGGGGAGGAGGAGGGGGAGACAGAGGGTGTGACGTGGCTAGAGGGTTTTTTATTCGCTGCATGTGCTGACATGTTTGGGGGTGGTTTAACCACCTAGGTCTTGCCCCTTTCTTTGGTTTACGGGAAAGGCGGCATTGACATCGCGGGTGTTTAGGGGGTTTCTTCAAGAAGGCCCGGTTTAGAGGTCTGGACCCCTTTTTTCGGCGATAAAGGGGGAGGGGGGTTTCCCCGACCCTGGCTGGGGAATCATATCACGGATTCTGCGACCCCCCTCTCCCTTTTTGAGGCGGGACTTATGAACTACCCCATGTCTTCTCTGTCCCGGATGAAGCGCTCGCAAGCAAATTCGCCTGAAAAGCCTTGGATGCTATGTGTCATATCATCTTTAACACAGATGACTTTGGGCGTCCCGACATCTGCATCCAGGAGCTGCGGGTACAAGCAAGAGGGGGTGCAAGGCGTTGCCGACCGCCCCCCGGATTTTTGCGATTTACCGATTCCTTCTCCTCCTTGATGGCTCATAACTGGGCGTCGAGCAGAGAAAATCATCTCTTTGGGGGTCTTGTCTTTTAACTGCCTTTGACGCCAACGATTTTGTCATCAAAGAGGCTTCAGAAAATGGGTTTTCCCCCAGTGGTGGGTCAGAGTTGAATTTGGGTGTTCATGTTGACGGATGTGATGATGTGATGACGACTTGTGGCCGGTGGGGGACGAGGAGGTAAGACGCTGGAGCAGTTGCATTAACCCCGAAGGGGCAGATTGGGGACCTGTTCGTTACTGAGATTCACGGGCCTGACCGCGATGAAAGGCTGCGGTCCTGCAATGCGATCCGCGGAGGGTTTTCGCCGCACTGGAAGGGGCCCTTTTTCTCGTAATTACCTCCGTCCTACCCCCTTTTGCTCGTTCCACCCGAATTTTTGCTCCATTTCAGAAAAATAAAAAATTTTAGAAGGGATGGAGAGTTTTGGAAAGTCTCTTATTAAAAGCGGCAAATCACAGAAATTTTAAAACCCCCAAATCAAAACAAAAAATTTCTGGATTCAAATTTAATGCAGGTGGCTCTATCAACAAAGCTGGGCCCGGCCAAAGTGAAAAAAAAAAAACGTATATGAAATGTATACGGGATAATAAAAAGGGATTTTTTGCACCTATCAATCACCTGTGGGATACTAAATGCTGTATTCAAATTTAACTACAAAATGTCTTGAAAAAAGCTTGACGCCCAAAAGTGAAAAAAAAACCCCTTGAAATGTAACGGGGGTAATAAAAGGGATTTTTTGGACCTATCAACCTGTGGGATCAAAGTTTTGGATTCAAATTTAACTGCAAAAAGATTATAACAAAGCTTGATGACCAAAAATGAAAAAAAAAAACCCGTTGAAAATTATTTGTTTTTTAAAAAGGGATTTTTTTGGGAC
Organism: Phyllomedusa bahiana; assembly: GCA_025379985.1. NCBI lineage: Eukaryota > Metazoa > Chordata > Amphibia > Anura > Hylidae > Phyllomedusa > Phyllomedusa bahiana. The sequence goes on from JAODAL010004182.1 coordinate 109,656, forward strand.
CTATCAGTACACCCGTGGTGCACAAGTTGCTGGATTTAAATTTAACTGCAAAGTAGATCTATCAACAAAACTTGACGACCAAAAATATAAAAAACACGTCTGAAATGTATACGGATATAAAAGGTATTTTTTGGACCTTTATTTACCTGTGGTGACTACAAAATTGCTGTTTTTTTCATTTAACTGCAAAATAGCCTTTTCAACAAAGCTTTCTGGCCAAAGTGAAAAAAACACGTATTGAAATTTTATTGGTAATAAAAGGTATTTTTTGGGCAACTATCAATTCCCTGTGGTGACTACAAAATTGCTGTATTCAAATTTAAGTGAAGGTGCCTCAATGAAAAAGCTGTAGTGCGCCCCAAATGAAAAAAAAACGTATCTGAAATTTTTTTTTTTCGGAAAATTTTAAAAAAAGGTTTTTTTTGGACCTTTCAATTCACCTGTGGTGTAAAAATTTGCTGTATTCAAATTTAATGCAAAGGTGATCTATCAAACAAAAATCTTTGGCCTGCGCCAAAGTGAAAAAACAGTATCTGAAATGTTTCGGATAATAAAAGGTTTTTATTTTTTTGGGCACCTTTTTCCCAAAAAAATTTTTAAAAAAAACCCTTGTGGGGTGAAAAAATAAAAAATTTTTTTTTGGGATTTTTACCTTTAATTTCAAAATGTTTTTTGGGTGAACAAGCTGTATTAAAAAAAATTTAAAGTTTGGTTTAAAAAGGTTTTTTTTCCTTTATTTGAACCCCAAAGGCTTTGTAAGGGGCCCGCCAAAGTGAAAAAAACGTTTTTTGAAATGATTCGGATAAAAAAAAGGTATTTTGGGGCCCCCTTTTAATCACCCGTGGTGACTACAAAATTGCTGTTTTTAAATTTAAGTGAAAGGTGCCCCAAGAAAAAGCGACTGCGCCAAAATGAAAAAAAAAATATCTGAAAAGTATTCGGGGTAAAAAGGTTTTTTGGACCTTCAACCTGTGCTGACTACAAAAATTTCGGATTTTAATTTAATGCAAGGTGGGATATAACAAGCTGGAATGGGCAAAATTAAAAAGAAAACTATCTGAAATGTATACTGATAATAAAAGTGGGGGTTTTGCACCCAAAAAAAAGACCTGCAGTTACAGAAAAAATGTGTTCTAATATAAGTTTAGCTGCCCAATATCCCGGAAAAATTTCAATAGAAAAAATGTTAAAATAAAGCTATTGCAGTGCTTTTTCACAAAGTCTTTGGGGAACTATATCCCGTATTCTTAAAGGCTGTCGTGTGCCCGCGGGACCCCCCCCCCCCTCCCCCTCATGACTTTCGCGGTAATGCTCCTTTTAAAAATTTTCACCAATACATAAAATCTTCCAATCTCTGATTAATAAGTTGTAAGATCCCGCTAACGTAGAGCTTTCTCTGTGAAGAAAAAGAAAAGTTTCGCTGAGTGTTTTTTCACAGGGAGAGCGCAGTCCTACTGCTATGAGACGTGAAGACATGATATGAAAGGAAGGGTGTTCTATGTAAACGAGGTCATGTGATTTTTCCGCCAAACGCAACCATAAATCTCAGTCATGCGTGCACACACTCTCACCCTGCTCTATTTGTAAGCTGATTTGCTGGCCCCAAAAAGACAGAAGCCGAAAATGGGGAATTTTTTAGGATGCAAAGATTTTAAACCCAAATTATCTGTATCTAAAAAATCCGATCAAATAAAAACTGTGCCGGGTTTCAAAAATTTGTCGTAATAACGCCAAAAACTAGTAATAATAAATTTTAAATTTTTTGAAAAAACAACTATCTAGAAACAGAAATTTCTTTGAATTTGGTTTAACTGAAAATGTAATAAAGAAAATGGCCCGGCAAAAAAAGATGGTCCCCCAATTATATTTTGTTTTCACAACCTTTTTGAGGCAATCACTTCAAAAAAACCAAATTTTGTAAATTCAATGAGACTTCGCCCCCTCCCCAGGTTTTTGGCCTTCCCCATGCTCCGCTGTTCAGGTTCGAAGAGTGCCTTCTCCAGATTGCAGGTTTCAGCTCTTTCCACAGATGTCCAATGGGATTTACATCAGGGCTCATAAAAAGCTAATTCAGAATAGTCCAATGCTTTTCTGTTAGCCATTCTGGATGTTTTTCCAGCTGTGTGATTTGGATTATTATCCTGTTGGAGGTCCTGTGACCAGACACTGAGACCATGCTTTCTGACACTGGGCAGCACATTTCTTTCCAGAATGCCATGATAGTCTTGATATTTCATTGTATCCTGCATAGATTTAAGACAACTTGTGCCAGATGCAGCAAAGAAGTACCAAAACCATAAATGATGCTCCGTCCATGTTTCACATTAGGTACAATGTTCTTTTCTTTGTATGCTTCATTTTTGTATCTTTGACCATAGAGGTGCTGTGACTTGCCAAAAAACTCCAACATTGTCTCATCTGTCCAAAGGACATTCTCCCAGAAGCTTTTTAACTTTTAAATATGTATTTGGAAAAATTCCATTATCACTTTCTTATTATTTGTTTTCAACGGAAATTTCATCCTCAGCAACAGATGGTGTGATCTGACACTGATGTACCTTGACCTTGGAGTTGTTCTGGACTGTTTGGTTACCATTCATATTATCTGTCTCTTCAGTTTGTCATCAATTTTTCTCTTGTGGCCATGTCCAGTGAGCTTGGATTCAGTCCTACAGAACTTAAACTTCTGAATAATATGCGGTGCTATAGTAACAGGAAAATCAATCTGTTTGGAAAGATGGTCTTATAGTGTTTACCTTTAACATACTTGTCTATAAGTTTCTTTCTAATCTCCTGAGATAACTCTCTCCTTATCTTCATTTGGTCCACGTTCAGATTGGCACACACCTTGATACCAAACAGCACAGAGGCTTCTAATGCTAATTATAGGACATACCTTAGTTTTACGTGTCCCTATGGTCAAATTACTTTTAATCTTTTCTAGCGTTACCATTATTTTTGTCCAGGCCAGTTTATTTGAGTTAGTTAGATTTTTTTTTATTTTTTGGTTGAACCACAATTCAAAAACAATGTCTTATTTTCATTAATTGATTTTCAGGAAATTTAAATTTACTATTGCTTTTGACGGTTTGAAATTATTTTAGTGACCATTGTATGTTTTTCTTTCATTAAAGAAAGAAAAACAACAATTTTATCCAAAAGTGTACATGTATTCATGTATATGATCACCAAGGTATGCTAAAGATGAAATTGCATAAAAAAGATATACAGTTCCAAGAAAAAGAAAGTGAATTGTTTAAAATGTCCTGAATTCCTGCATTGTTTACTAATAAAATTGTAACGGCAGGAGTAGTGGAAACTCTGAGCCGCCGCAGGTGATGGTGTAAGCCGCACCAGGGAGCCGAGTTTAAGGGTTTTACCAGAGCCCGCCACAAAGCGGGTTAGACTTGCTGAGCCTAGCACGACTTGCCTGTGGTGGTGGACGAGGTGTGATGTGCTACAGAATCACAAGGCAGGCTTGTAGTCGGGGACAGGCAGGAAGGCCAGGACAGGCGCCAAAGGTTCATGGTTGAGGGGCCTAGACGGAGACACTGGCACGCAGAATATTTGGAACACTAGGAAACGCTTTCCCTCAAGGCAATAAAGGCTCTATTGATCCGGCAAGAGAAAACAGAAAATGGCAGAGTTAGGGTGGGTTGACATGGCAAAGGACAAATCTGCTCGGTATTGAATGCAACAGAAATGTCCGTCACGACCGGTTTTTGGACAGTTTCTCAATGGGTTTGCGTTATTTTAACAGTTTTTATCACTGATGTTGTCCAGGTTTTTGTGCAGATCTTGTGCAGCTATTGGACTTTTTTGACCATTGACCATGTATTACAATGAAAAAATGTTAACATGTTGTGACACTTTTATATATGTATATAATATGTGCATGTTTATACATATATGTGTGTGTGTATACATATTCCAAAAGCATTGCGATTGCGCTGGATCCGCCTGTCAGTGGTACGCTATCCAAGATGGCAGGGCTATGCTATGCGGCTGCATGAGCAATACTTGGACACTCTTGTTTGTACCGATGGCCACAGACTATATATGCTACTGAAACGCAAGTAAAATGAATAATTCTGCTTAAATAGCAGTGCGTGTTATGAAATGCCAATAAATGTGATTTTATAGTTTATACTCACCTGATTGCAGTTTGGACTGTTATAAAGAGGAGTTGAGGATCTCCTGCAAAACAGGTGAAGTGGAGTGGTATACAAATTGGTTTGAAACTACCGTGTATAATTGATGTGTGTATATATTGCAATGCTTCAGTCACGTTTGGCCGCCATCTTGGACAGTCCAGGGATCCGTAGCTCATGGGGCCGCCGTGTTGGTTGAAACAGAAATGGCACTCCCACACAGGGCTATCATTTAAAACGGGCTTCAGTCAGTTTTTATTCCTCAGGTAAAGTCAATACAGCTGCAACAAAACAAACAAAACCCTAGACTTGTCTAGCAACTACCTAGGCACAGATAACGTCCCTCTCTATACAGTTTCTGAACCTAATGTCCATCATCCACAAACCACTTTAGTTAGTCTCCTACTTAATACTTCTGGCTTCCCTCAAGTCTGGGGGTAAGACCCTTCCTCTTTCTGATTCCACTGTTGCTCCAAAACTCAGGCAGCAAACCACACCCCCTGATAAAGGCCGTAGGTCTTTTTCACCTCATACAGCCTCCCTCCAGGATCAAAGCTCCTACTTTGAGGATCCTTCTCATTCTGTTTTAGTTTCCCTCGTTCTCTCTAGAAGAGCAACCCACTTTTCTCAGGGAATTTACTTTTCCCCCATCTGTTCCAGGCTGGAGTCATACATCTAGAGATGGGCGAATTTCTCAAAAATTCAGTTCGCTCACTTCGCCGAATTTCCCGACAAAAATAACTTCGGTCCGAATTACTTCGGGACGAATCACGTTAAAAAACAGCTATTTCCAGGCTGCACAGAGCCTGCAGGGTGCTGTAGAACGTTGTGCCATGCTTAAATATGCAGAGGGAGCTTGGTTTGGTCTTCATACAATGTTGTGTTTTAGTATGACACGCACATGACTGCCGCCGCTCTTAGAATCGCTTCACTATAAAATTCCCTGGGCACTTAAGAGGGCAAAACTGACCAAAAAACTGAAGGGGGAATGTAGCCTGATAAAGTCATGGCAGCGACAGCTGGAAAAAAAACAAGCTGAGGGCTCAGGTGGCAACATCAGTGACAGAGTGTGGAGGTGACGGCGGCAGCCACAGCAGCATGAGGTCAGACAGTGGCACAATGACATTCTGGAGGTGGCAAAAACAGGAGTAGGCCAAAGAGTGGCACAATGACACAGTGTGGAGTTGACGGCATCAACAGCAGCAGCAGCATGAGGTCAGACAGTGGCACAATGACATTCTGGAGGTGGCAAAACAGTAGTAGGCCACAGAGTGGCACAATGACAGAGAGTGGAGGTGACGGTGGCAGCAGCATGAGGTCAGACAGTTGAACAATGACATTCTGGAGGTGGCAAAAACTGGAGTAGGCCACAGAGTGGCACAATGACAGAGAGTGGAGGTGACGGCGGCAGGAGCAACAGCATGAGGTCAGAGAGTGGCACAATGACATTCTGGAGGTGGCAAAAACTGGAGTAGGCCACAGAGTGGCACAATGACACAGTGTGGAGGTCACGACAGCAGCAGCAGCATGAGGTCAGGCAGTGGCACAATGACATTCTGGAGGTGGCAAAAACAGGAGTAGGCCACAGAGTGGCACTATGACAGAGAGTGGAGGTGACGGCGGCAGGAGCAACAACATGAGGTCAGAGAGTGGCACAATGACAAAGTGTGGTTGTCACAGCACCAGCAACAGCAGCAGCATGAGGACATAAAGTGGCACAATGACAGAGTGTGGAGGTGGGTAGCAATACCAGTCCCTGGTAAAGATGGATGGTGGCAGATGGAGAAACTGTCAGCAGATGTGTGGTATCAGGCGGGTGGCGGCATCAGAATAGTGGCTGAGGCAGGTAGTTTGAACCCAGACTCATTTCTCACAGTTTGGGTGAGGCGTCATGGCTGATGTAGTCTGACGCCTAAGGCATTGGTGTGTGGAAATCCTGGCCGATCCACGCCTGATTCATCTTGACAAAGGTCAGTCGTTCCACATTTCCCGTGGACAAGCGGGTTCTCCTTGGAGTAACGATGGCCCCTGCCACACAGAACACCCGCTCTGATGCCACACTACTGGCCGGGCAGGAAAGCTTCTCCACTACAAACTCGGCAAGTTGCGGCCACACATCCAGTTTGGCTGCCCAGTAGTCCAGCGGATCTTCTAACTGGGGTGGCAGAGTGCTGTCCAAGTAGGCCACCACCTGTTGGTTCAGGGTCTGCTCCAGGTCCTGCTGCTGCTGGCGACTGCCCTTCTCACTAGGCGGGTGAAGGAAGCTGCTCATCATTGACTCCAGACTTAGGTTGCTGCTGATGGAGCTGGTACTGCTCCTACCCCCCCACCTTCCCCCAGCAGTCGTGGCAGTAGTACATGAGCGCTGAAGAATCCCCCGGTCAGACCTGTCAGAGGAGGGACGATGCCGCACATAGGCAGCGGCCAACTGACTACGGAGGATTTCCCTATAGTATTTGAGTTTGTCCTCCTCTCAATAGCTGGAAAAAGGCTCCCATTTTGGACTGGTAGAGAGGGTCCAATAGGGTGGAGAGCCAGAAGTCATCCCTCTGCCGGATGCTGACTATTCGGCTGTCACTAGCCAGGCAAATCAGCATGCTGCGGGCCATCTGCACAAGTGACTCCGAGGGGCTCCCCGCCTCCACCCCCCACTGTATATTGCCACGGTGCTTGGGGTCTCGCCTCATCTTCCTAAACTCCATCACCCCCCCCAAACTGCTCGTCTCCTCCTCTTTGTCAGGGGGTAGAAAATCCACTCATTTCACCAGAAAATGCTTTGCCCAATGCCCTCCTCCTCCTTTTCGTCCCCACCGGATCAGTGGCCGCGGATGTATCCCCACGTCTCAGCCCCCGCCCAGCAGTTTTTTTCGCATCTGTTCCAGGATATGTAGCGGGAAATGACGTTTATTCATCCCGTAGTCCTGGCGACTGATAAAAAAAGGGGCCCCCTGAATGGCCCAACAAACGGCAGGTGTCCGCAGGGCTGCCACTGGCTGAATCAAATTAACAGGGGGTCTCCTGTCCGCCTGGTCATCAAAAAATTTTATGGCCCTTTTCTCTGTTCAACATCGTCCAAATGTGCAGGGGGAATTCCAACGGGTGGAAACATCGCATATCAAGTGTGTTGGGGGGGGCCCTTCTGCCCCTGCAACTCGAGGAGGGTTTTCCGGTTTGTAGGAAGGAAAAAAGTGAATGCACAGTTTCCGGGCCATTTTTGAATTTTTGAAGACGTGGAAGATTTCGGAAACCCTTTTCACAACCAATGAACACGTGCGCCATGCAGGGGCAGGGACCTCCCCCTGGGTGCAGCCCCCCCGGGACACCATGTTCCCCCCCATTGCCCGCCCCATGGTTCCAATTTTCAGTTGGTGCGGAGAAAGCCCCACATCGATTTCTTGTGCATGACGCGGAGCAGTTCTTTCCCCGTGTGACTTTTGTTCGCCAAGGGAAGCCAGGTGGAACTCGTGACACGCTTGCCCCACAAGTGGTATGATGGAGGTTTTTTGTGGAGGTGAGATGGTGGTGGTGTGGAGGAGGAGGAGGAGGCGGGGCATTGCCAGGGGCCGCATTTGACAACGTGGGGGAGAAAGCGGCGTTTTCCTGCCAATTTTTTGGTGTGCCTCGGGCCGGGGAAGCACATCACCCAGTGGGCCGTAAAGGGACAGTACTGGCCCTGACCGTTATTACAGCCCAACCCTCCGCACTGCCGGGGCCCTTGGAAAAAACCGATAAGCCAAGGGGGCCCCCTCGTTCTACAATTTTTAAGTGGGGACTGCCTTTTTGGAAAAAAAAGCTTGGAACCTCCACTTTAGCTTTGGGACAAGCAATTATTCTTGAACGGGGCAATCCCCATTTGGAAAGGGAGGGACTGCAGCACCAACAACTTGGACAGGGCAAAGGGCCCCTTCTGCACCTTGGATTGTTGGGCGCAACGTTTCCCCTTTGAAACGCCTCGCGAACACGCTGGCACCATGGGGAGGGGGAGCAGGAGCTCCCGGACGGGAATGATGTCAAAGAGAAACAGCTCCCTTTTTGAGAGGTGGTGGGGCCCGACTGGCTGAATGGCATGGTGCCCTGGGCGCTGCTGCTGCTGTTTCTGCGGCGGCAGAAAAGGAAACAACATTGAGCCCCGTTTTTTCCCCCGGGCCCCCGGGGTGACCTGCATTTGTTGATGCAGGGGGATGGTGCCAACGTTTTGCTCCCTGGCCACGCTACTTTTGCCTACAGATTTCCCCTAACCCATATTCACTCCTCCCGGTGTCTTAGCAAAGAACTGCCACACCGCCCAGTACGATTTTTTCCGCCCAAAGTCCCCAAAATGCTCTGCCCCGCTCCTCGCTGAGCCCCCGTGCCCTAACCTTCTTGGACCTGCAAGCGGGTTTTTTACCCGTGGCCCCTTGGCCCCGACCCACCCCTGCCCCTTAACCCTTTGCTGACCCCCACGGAAAACACAACCCACTTGCGGCTTGCGCCCCCCCTGGCCCCTGACGCACAAGCGACGCCCTCTTTTTTCTGACAAAATGATGAAGCCCCTTGCCTCCCCCAAACCCCCCAATGCGGTCGGCTACATCATCATCTATTTTTTTTTCCCACCCCTCACCCCTGTCCTCACAACCGGCCCCCTTTGGGGAATGCAAAAGGGCTGCCCCCCTCACAACATGACCTCCCATCCCAAATCTCAACATCTATATTTTTGGCCCCCTACGAAAAGAACGGGGGTTTTGGCCCCTTTTTTCTTCGCTCCCAAGAAAGCCCCTGTCTGCCCCCCCTCAAATTTTTTCATCCTCGCTATAAGTGGCACGAGCCCAACCACAAAGTAATCTCGGGCTGGGGGAAAACCGGATGGACGAGGCATTTGAGGACAGGTGAGGGCCGCTGACCCGCCCCCCCGGGCCATGCCAACTAAGGGGTTTTTGGGGCCTGACGTTCCCACCAAACCCCTTGGTTGGGGTTTTCAGATTCATCTGGGGGGAAAGAAAGGATGCCTAGTAAACCCAATCAGGAACCCTTTTTTGCAAAGCCAGTCACGGCCGCTAGATGACAGGGGCATTTGGGGGCCCACCCGAGTGACCCCTGCTGCGACGTCCCCTTGCTTTTCTGCAGCCCCCCCCCGGGGCCTGCTCCAGGAATTTTTTGGGGCCTCTCCACTCGCAGGGAAAGCCTGCCACCTCTCTCCTGGCATACGTTTGTTCTAAAATGTACAGACCCTTTTTGATAAAAGGATATCTTTTAAAATGATAAATACACACCCCCCGTATTTTTACTCCAAATGAACCCACAAGAACTTTGGTTTAAACCCCTTTGGGTATTAAAATTGCCTCCACAAAAGGGCAGGAAAAATTTACTTTTGGGCCGTTTAAAAAATCCCGTGTATTTTACTGAATTAAAAAACACCAAAAAGGCTTAAAAAACCTTCGGATATGAAAATTTTGGGTACAAATTTCCTTTTGTGGGGGTGAAAACCCAAAGGGTTTCCTTTTACCTTTAGTAAAAACTGCCAAGAAAACAACGCTTAATTAAAACCCCTGGATGGGAAATTGCGCCCAAAAAAATTGAGCAACCCAAAAAACTTTAAAAAGCTTTTTTTAGCGTGTTACAATGGCGGTTTTCTTTTTTTCGCTAACCCCCAAAAAGAAAAACTTTGTAATTTTAAACCCTTCCCCCTTGTTGGAAAATTTCGCTACAAAAAAATTTTTTTTTTTTGGGCGTTAAAATTTTAAAAGTTTTCTTTTAAATCACCACAGCACAGAAAAAAAGCTTTAAATTTAAATCATGGTTTTAAATTTGGGGCAAAAGAATTGAGCAACCAAAAACCAAAAGCTTTGTAAACGGTTTTCAATGGGGTGTTTTCTACGCTACAGAAAAAGAAGGGAAAAATTTTTAATTAACCTTTGTTGTTAATTATTCTACAGGAAAAAATTTTCTTTTTGGGGTGAAATAAACAATTTTTTTTTGCACCAAAAGCAAACAAAAACAACGGGTTAATTAACCCCTTTGGAAAATTAAAAATTTGGGAAAAGAAATTTAGCAACCAAAAAAATACAACTTTGAAAAGGGTTTACAAATTTGGGGTGTTTTTTTACCTACACAACAAAAAAGTAAAACTTGTAAATTTAAACCCTTTGCTTGTGAATTTAAAGCTCCAGGAAAATTTATTTTTTTTGGGGGGGAAATAAACGTTTTTTTTTAGTCACCACACAGCAGAAAAAACGCTTATTTTAACCCCTGGGTGTAAATTGCGCAAAAATTGAGAACCAAAAAGAAAGTGGTATTTGTAATTTTAAAAAAAAGCTGTTTTTTTTAAATAAATACAAAGGAACCCCGGGTTTGATCACCTTGGATATTCAATGGGCTGTGAAACAAGAGCAAATTTAAAAAAATATGCAGCGCACTGGCACACACGGACTTCAGATTTCCCTTTCCCCACAAAAACAGAAAAGAACGTAAGAGAAGCGTCCCTGAACAAAGAAGACACCCCACAAAAAAACGCTGTAAAAAATGAAATTCTTTAGTATCAGCAAACAAAAGCAGCCGCGCAGCACCTTCCCCAATCAGTAACCCTGAAGCGGTAATTTAGCCCCAGCATCGCGCCCCCCACCTTTTTATAGTGGGGGTGGGCCTTACAGAATCCCCGCCGGGGCTCTGAAAAAACTTCATCTCGCACATGTCATGCAGGGTAGCCCTTTTACCCCCAGGGGTGCTTTTCCCCCCGAAAAGCCATTGCTCGCAGGGCCCTTTTACCAATCAAAACACACTTCGTTCACCCCCAAAAAAAATACCCCAAACTTCGACTTTGTTTAAACCAAATTTTCCTGAAATTCTAAAAGAATTTTCCAAAATTTGTTAGAAAACAATTCGCCCCCTCTACATACATCCCACATTCAACCCGGGACCTTTTCGTTTTAAGGGGAACTCCTCCTTAAAACCCCTTTTAAGGCGGAGACTAAAATTTAAACCCCCAAAAGCTTAATTTTTGGGGGGGGGAAAACCACAAAAAAAAAAGGGCAACCGACAGGCATAAATCACTACGGGGGGAAAAAACCCCTGCACACCCTGCAAATTGCATGTTTAAAAAACACCTTTCACAAGTGCGCTGGGGTCAGTGGTAAAACATTTTTGAACGGACTCCAGACCCTTCATACACAGCGGGAGGGGACTCAAATTCATAGGTTTTTTTACCACAGGAGGGCAGAGAAACATTTTTTGGGTAAGGTTGGGAAAACACATTACTCCACCCCCGAGACTGTTTACACATTTCTAAAGATTGTTATCTACCACAGGACACACATCTTCTGTGGTATTCTCAGCACTGTTAACCCCCCACCTCTACCCTGCCCCCCTGAAACTTGTCTGCTCACAGTGGGGCTGTCGTTTCATCAGAAGCTAATTCACATTCTGCATTAATTTCACACATAGCTCTGACAACCCTGACCTCCAGGGACAGACCTGAGCTGCTCTCCTCTACTGCTGCAGAAACCTCTAGCCACTTGTTCACACAGGGCCGCACCTAAGCTACACTCTGCTACTACTGTTTTTCCTGCAGTGTCTTTAGCAGCTATTTCAGATTTGGCCGTTACTGCAGCTGACTCTGTGACCCAGCTCTCCTTCCTCTGCTCAGGTAGTGGGACTGAGCTATTAATTAGAGGCACATTTATCTCACTAGTGGCATTTTCAATAGATACCATTTCAGATATATCAGAACCATAAAGTCCATGAGACTTTTCAAGTCCATGTATCAAAGTCTCACTGCTCTCTGGAGTCCTCTTGCTTGGTAGCATTTCTGAGCACACGTTTACCACACGCGTGTCCATATTCAGAAAGTCGGAATTAGACTCTCTGCCTGCCATCTTCTCAGGGTCCGTCGTAGAGGGTGATTCTGGCGCTTTCCTCTAAGGCAGTGGCACAGCACTCTCTGCAGGGGGCGGTTTCCCGGAAAAGCTACCTGCTCCATCTGGTACACTCTCTGCCCCCCACAACTGTCAGAAACAGGGAAAGTCTCTGCCAAGTATGAACTCCACCTGCAGCTCCTCACATTCCTCAAGCACATGATCGACAGTCCCAAGACAGGTCTCAAAAAGTATGGCCACAGTCTTACCCGATTCTTGTCAGGTCTTCAGAAATGGAATAATATCTGGGTACACTCTGGAGATGTTTTGCTGACAGTCAGATGAACCCCAAGTGAGATCCAACCCACTTGCAACTCCAGGGTTCTTACTGGAATCTCTCAGTGACTGTCCATGTCAACCAGGGTTCGACTCCACCCACCTGGAACTCCAGGGCTTGGGGCTGCAGCCTCTCTGGCTTCCTCTGCTGGACTGAGGCAGGAAACACCTTCTGTTCAGGATTTAACCCCATCAGCTCCAGAATACTGTCCTTTACCTTGAGGTACCTGGTTTCTTCTAGGGGCAAGTCACAGTAGACTCTCTGGGGTTTGCCAGTGAGATGTGGCCCCAGGACATCTACCCACTTGTCTGCTGGCAGTCTCTTGTGGACAGCTAACCACTCAAAGGCCACAAGGTAGGCCACTATATCTTCTCCAGAAGTCATTTTCCGCATAGTGCTGTGCTCACCCATGGCAGAAAAAATTCAGCAACACAGTCCTTGTACAGGGGATTACCCCCCTCTCTCCACTGAGAACACTGTCAGGCTCCTGGCCTTTTAAATTTTTCTTCAGCACAATGCAGCAATTTGTGTGCACCACACGTCGTGCACCACTTCAATTGTGCCAAATCTTGCATCAATTCTTCCTGTTAGTGCCCGCATCCTCCACCATATGTAATGCTTCAGTCACGTTTGGCTGCCATCTTGGACAGTCCAGGGGTCCGTAGCTCATGGGACCACCATTTTGGGTCATACAGAAATGGCACTCTGACAGAGGGCTATCATTTAAAACTGGCCTCAGTCAGTTTTATTCCCCAGGCAAAGTCAATACAGCTACAACAAAACAAACAAAACCATAGGCCTGTCTGGCCAATACCTAGGCACAGGTACCATCCCTCTCTGTACAGGGTCTGGACCTAATATCCAGCATCCACAAACCACTTTGGTCAGTCTCCTTCAGACAACTTCTGGTTTACCTTAAGCCTGGGGGGTAAGAGCCTTCCTCTTTCTGGCTCCACTGTTGCTCCAAAACGCAGGCAGCAAACCACACCCTCGGATTACCTGGAACAGCAGGCTTTTATAGGCCTCCAGGACCATGCCAAAACCTGTCCTGGGACATGGGGAGTAGACACCCACCCAACACGTTGTCTACTCCCAATAAGAGTCGACACAGAGATAGCTATAAACGGCTTCCAACCGCTTACTGTGGCTGACAGCATATATGGATGCCTCTTAATTCACCAAGGCAAGGTACCCTTGATGGCGTGTTGCTTGTAGATCTCCTGTATTACTCCATATCATATGGTGACTAATACCACTATAATGTTACTGACCAAACCAGTATACCAAGACCAATATAACCAAACAATTGCAAAGATCAAATAATACCTCCACATATCACCACATATCTCCACCATAAATATACTGAATAATACCACCATACTTTTACTGAATATAATTCATTACAATAAGACCAATATAACTGGCAAACAGTGACGGTATAGTGTTAGATACAAGTGCACACAGTGCAGTTACATTTAGTGACTCACAGGTGACATCTTGTATGACGATTCGTTCACATTCCCTTTTCTTCTCCATCTGCTCCAGATCGCCATGATGACTTTTCCTGGGCACCACTCGCTCCTGAAGAATTTACAACACAAACACCTGAGACTCCTCACTTTTTTATCATCTTTCTAACTGTGCCCTCCCCCCATGTACAAACTTCCCATCCATAGGGCCCCAAATGGTAATAATTACCCCCTTGGTACCATGGTAATTAGGTATATAGCCTCCCCACCACCAGTAAGTAGTTAGTTGTGTAGGGCCCTCCTGTAGGTAGGTGAGTAGGTAGGTAGATAGTGGGCCCCCATAGGTAGGTAAATACTGGTCTTCTATTAGTTATTTAGATAGTGGGCCCCCCATAGGTAGATAGTAGGCTCCTCGTAGCCAGGTAGGTAGGTGGCCCCCTATAGGTAGGTAGCAGGCCCCTGTAGGTAGGTAGCCAGGAAGGTAGTTAGTGTGGCAACTTGAGTGGTGCCCCACATGATGGGGGGAGGAAACTTGAGTGGGACCTACTCACCCACCGTGTGGGGCCACGCTCATGTCTCCTGCCTCCCCCGGCCGTGATGGTTCCCCGCTCAAGTCCACCCATAGCAGTGTGGAGCCCAGCTCAAGTTCTCCCCCAGCTGTGTGGGGGCTCGCCCAAGGCTCCCCCAGCCATGTGGGCCCCTCCCCACGGCTGGGGAGCTGAGCCCCACAAGTCTGGTAGGGGCCGTAAGCGGGGCCCCACAAACCTCGGGGGGCCTTGAGTGGGGTCCCACAAATCTCAGAAGCCTGGTATTACATTGTTAAAATAGGGGCCCGTGCTGGTCAGAGAGGACCCGTACTCCGAGTTACAGCTGTGTTCAAGTTTTACATTGACAGTTTCACACTGACTTATTTCATCTGCTGAATGCTGTGACTGGAACAGCTGGGCCCTCCTCCCTCTGTTCACGCTGCTGTGTTCTGCCAACAGCGGGATGCGTTTAAATCAGTGAGGCCCTGCCCACAGGGTGGGGTATCGCTGATTTAATTTGTCATCTTGCCTGCGGACAGAGGGAGGAGAGACCAGCTGCTCCGATCACTGCACGCAGAAGTATGTCAGAGTGAAACTATCAATGTAAAACTTTTGAGCTTAGCTGTGATTTGGAGTGTGAGCCCACCATAAGCAACATGGGCCCCACCTGACCTCACCATCTCTAATGTATGTTCTCCTTTATTGTGGAGCAAGGGTGGTACCTGCTGGTGGCCATGGGCCCGCCTTGGTTCACAGAGCAGCAGGGCCCCATAGCTGTATTGCCCTAATAGCAGCCCTGCCTCTACTAGGCTGCAAACACTTGCAGCCTAGTACTTGCCAGGAGAACACAAGCTTCCAGGAGAGCAAAGTGGTGACAAGGAATAAAGGAAAAAGAGGGAGTGTTATTTTTATGGGACCTTTATACCTTCTAGACCTACTTAATCCCATAAAACTGAGGTGACCTATATACCTACTTAGGGGGCCTGTATTCATTTCTACCCATTGTGTGGGCCTATATACTAATCGTCTAATGCCCAATATACCATCTTACCTATAAAGAGCACCTATTTACCTACTTACGGAGGGGGCCTATATACCTAACTAATGAGGGGACCTATATACATACCTATATACTGAGGGCACCTATACACCTACCTACTGGGGAGGCCTATATATGTACCTATTTACTGGGTGGCATATATTACTACCTATCTACTTAACCTATCTTATTGGATGCCTATATACTATACGGGAATTACACTCCCCGGCACTTATTAGGAAACATGTCCAACTGTCGTTAACACTTAATTTCAAAAACAGCAATAAACATGCACAATCAGTGCATTTAGAGTAAAACATGTAAGAAAATCTCTCAGTAAAAACGAGCATCAGTATGGGGAAGAAAGTGATTTGAGTCCCTTTGAACTGGCAGGGGTGTTGTCAAAGGGCTGTTAGTATTCAAAAATGCTGATTCCTGGATTTACGAAACCATCTCTAGGGTTTACAGAGAATGGTGAAAAAAAAAAAAAACATCCATGACGAAAGTCCTGTGGGCGGAAAAAATGCCTGTGATGCCAGAGGTCAAAGCAGAAAGGGCAGACTGGATCGAGATGATAGAAAGGCAACATGACTCAAATAGCACCCGTTACAAAAAGTAGCAGAAGAAACATTGAACGACAGTAACGGCGAATTTTTGAGGCAGATGGCTACAGCAGCAGAAACCACACGGGTGCACTCCTTTAGCTAAAAGGAAACTGAGGCTCCCATTTGCCCAAGCTCATCGAAATTGGACATAGAAGATTGAAAAAAACGTTGCCTGGTCTATGAGTCTCGATTTCCCTGCGGCACTTCGGAGGGTTTGGGGGTCAGAATTTTGGCGTCAACAACATGAAAGCATGGATCCATCCTGCCTTGTATCAAGGGTTCAGGCTGGTGGTGTGGTGTCATGGGGTGGGGAATATTTTCTTGGACTCTTTGGGCCCCCTTTGGTACCAATTGAGCATCATTGCAAACACCTTGTTTAATCTATGCCACGAAGAAAAATTTTGGGCAAGTTTCTGAAGGAAAAAAGGGGGTCCAACCCTTAATAGCATGGTGTACCTAATAAAGTGGCCGGTGAGTGTATATACCTTTCTAATGGGATGGCCTACATTGGAAAGCTGGGTGATGTCCCACCCTCCACAGCAACCACCAAGCATTTATATGATGTGAAAGTTAGCTGCCTGCTACGGGGAATGTGACCCAGCTGTCTTGAGTGCTGAATAGCCTATCCAGCATCCAGGAAAGCTGGGTGATGCCCCATTCTTGACAGCAGGTACCCAGCTTCTCCGTCATAGGAAATTGGGTTGCTGTGGGGGATGGGCGTCATCTAACTTTTCTGGGAGCTGGAAAGCTTATCCAGCCTATATGTGTGTGTGTGGCTTTTTTTTTTTTTTTTACAGGTTACCCTTTTGACTTTGTCAGATTTGTTTGTGTATGTCAGACCAGCGTTGGATCCATGTCTTTAATAAAATATCAGGAAGTGTTGATTTAAATTAAAGATTTTTTATTCATTTCCTTGTATTTTTTTACCATTTCATTCCAGTGTTAGTAATGGAGGTGCCTGATAGATACCTTTCAGTTGTTATTGTTTGTTCTTGGTGTCAGCTAGTGGTGTTTCTGGTCACCCCAGGGCTGACACTAACCCTCAATCACTTTTACCTCAGTACCCAATGCACCAGGTGTACTTGGAAGGGGGGGGGCCTCCCATCAGAAAATGATCCCCCATTCCCTGAGTGCGGGCTGGTTTTTTTGGAGGGGAAAGGGGGTATTCGGGGGACCTTCCCATCCTGATAGTATTTGGTTGCAGCTGCTGGTTTTACCTTGACTGGTTATGAAAATATGGTTAAGTCCATGTGATTATTTTAATAATTTGTTTTTTAAACAATTTTCAATAAACAATAAAAAATAAAATCATGTGGGGTTCATCCTATTTTTTATAACCAGCCAAGATAAAACCATTAGTTGTAGCCTGATACTTTCAGGATGGGAAGGGGCCATGTATATTGGTCTCTTCCCATCCTTACAATTTCAGCCCACAGCCACCCCAGAAGCGGACCATTATATTGGATGGTCCACTTCTGACAATAAACTGGCTTTTCTGAATACCCCGGGTGTGTTGGGTACAAGGGTAATAGTGAGGGGGGCCCAATTTTTTTTCATGTCATTTTATGAAGAAATTACCCAACACTGATTGCATTTTAAACCCAAATTTCGATGGTCCAAGGGGAAAACCTGTAAAAAAGTAGAAAAACAGAAACACTATAAAAAACATGACAGTACATTATCCCATGTGTAGTTTGTATAGACGTAGGGAATGGGAAAAGAGGTCCTGGAAAATTAAGGATTATTATTATTATTTATTTTAAAGCGTCATTGATTCCATGGCGCTGTACACCCCTAAATTTTTTTAAAACCTGTGATCCCCTAAAGCAACGTCACTATCCAAAAATTTTTTCCTGTATGCAAATAATATTACGCAAGTAAATTAAATTTAAAAAATGGTTTAAAAAGATTTGTATTTTGGAATCCATCAAGTCAAAGTACTGACCTTGATTCAATCAAGTTGCCGTGGCATGATCTGCAGAAGGTTTTGCAAGCAAAGTATTCCAGAGATACTGATAAACTGAAAAAAACATTTGTAGGGGGGAAAAGGGCCCCAAAAATTTATTTAAACATGTACAAAAATATCTGGGGAAGAAATTACTGCTAGAGGCGAAACTACATGTTATTAAATTTGTACTGATGCCTAACTTACTTTTTCTTACTGCAATGTGGATGTCTACTCAGTGTGTTCAATAAAAGACATTAACAGTTCAACAGTGTGTTTTCAGTTAACATTGCGTTTGTCTATAATTGGGACTTAGGTGAAAATGAGGCCATATATTAGCAAGAACAACACAGTGACTAAGTGGCTAGCACCATTACCTTGCAATACTTCAGTCCTGGGTTCACTTTCCACCACAGACACCTGCAGGTATTCTAACTTCTGTCACATTATAAAAAGTCACCAATAGGTTCATCTAAAATTTAGATTGTGAGGCCCAATGTAAATAATGATAATATTTGTATAGCACTGTGGAATGTTACAGCATTATAGAAATTAATAAAATAATATTTACAGATTTCCAGCGAATTAAAAAATGTGCACTTGCTTTTTCTTTCAATATTATAAAAATTGTTGCAAAGGAAATGTTGAGTAACTGTACACATCATTCAGCATGGGAAACAGCTCTACTTTTTCTTTGCACCAGTTTTTTTAAACTCTTCTTAGTGCAGAAAAGTAAATTTTTTTAAAAAACCCTGGATGCAAAATATCTCCCCCCAGTACAGTTTTCCCCTCCATATTGTGTACCTAACATAAGGACTGACTCCGGGGGGAAAAAAAAAAATTTTTGGGGATCTTGTTTTAAACTGCAACTAGAGATAAATGGGGCTTTTTTTCAAAATAAATCAATGAATTGTAAAGTGCTGTGTAATATGTTGACATGTTGGCCCTGTACAACTAAAGATTTTTATTATTTCAAAAACTGCAGAGGATTTAGGTAGAGTAATACTTAGGGTCTGGTTCACATCTGCTTTGGAGGTTCCATTTGAAACCTCCATCACAGATGTATAACAGGGCTCGTTTTACAATGGACACCAATTGTGCCAACACAGCCCATTGTTTTAATGAGAAAAAATAGCGCAGCAATAGGTGTTGTTTTTTTACGTTGTTCTCAACAGAATCTGCAACAGACGGATCTAAACAAAGCCTCCAACACAGATGTGAACCTAGACTAAGTCACTATTGCTTCACCCAATTTAAATTAGTTCTTGCCAAGCTTACCTTACATCCCCCGGCCCCTTTTTTAGGTACACCTGTAGTAACGGGTTGGCCCCCTTTTGCCTTAGAAAATGCCCCAATTTTTTGTGGCATAGTTCACAAGGTGTTGCAACGATGCTCAAAATTTGGGACCAAGGGGCCCCAAAGAGTGCCAAGAAAATATTCCCCCCACCATGACCCCCACCCCACCCGCCTGAACCCTTGGGTACAAGGAAGGTGGGTCCATGCTTTATGTTGTTGACGCCAAAATTCTGACCTACCATCCCAAAGTCGAGCAGAAATCGAGACCTCATCAGACCGGCAAGTTTTTCCAAACTTTACTGTCCAATTTCGATGAGCTTGGGCAAATTGGGGCCTCGTTTCCTGTTCTTTAGGGAAAGGAGGGGCCCCCCGTGGGTTTCTGCTGCTGTAGCCATCTGCCCCAAAGTTCACCGTACGTGGTTCGAGATGCTCTTTGCCTCCTTGGTTGTTAACGGGTGGCTATTTGAGTCATGTTGCCTTTCTTCGCTTGAACCATTTCCCATTCTCCTTTGACCTCTGGCTTTTTTAAAAAGGATTTCCGCCCACAGGAGCGGCTAATGGATGTTTTTCTTTTTTTGGGCCTTTTTTTTTGTAAACCCTAGAGATGGTTTTGCGTTTTAAAATCCAGGAGATCAGCAGTTTTTGAAAAACTAGACCAGCCCTTCTGGCACCAAAACCTGCCCGTTCAAAAAGGGATCAAATCCCCCTTTCTTCCCCATATGATGCTCGGTTTGAAGAGGAGATTGTTTGCCCTGTCTACATGCCTAAATGCATGAGTTGCCCCATGTGATTGGGGTGATTAGAAATTAGGTGTTAACGAGCGTTGGACAGGTTCCTAAAAAGGGCCGGTGGTGTTGTATGGTTATATACAGTGTTTTGACTGGAATCAAAAGTGGTACTATATATTACATAGTTCATTGAGAAGAGCTAATAGATGTTGCCACGTGCTAATGCTGCTTCTCATGCTGCCATAGATAATACAGGATTTAGCTGTAACTCATAAAAAATTTTTGGTTGGTTCAGAATTTGTTTTTTTGGGGAATAATCTTAATCAGACTAAGTAAAAGCTGGATTTTTAGTTTTTGCCAAGAGATACACTTAAAGGTCACCAGTGTTATTGTGATTGTGAAGTATGTGGACACTTAGGCTATGTCTACACTGCATCAGAGAAAAAACGGCCCCAAAAACGGCGTTCCTGTCTATTGCAGGGGGCCGCGGCTTTTGTCCGCTTTGTGCAAAAGCTGCGGCCGTTCTCGTTTTCCCGACGTCCCCCCTAAATAGCATTGTTGGGAAAGACGGAAAAAAGCGAGAAGCACCGGGTATTATAAAACAGTTGTTAAAACCCCGCTGCCGAAAGACGGGAGAGAAAAGACGAGTGTGTAGCAGCAACTCGTCTTTTTATTCCCGCTAGGGCCCCCACACTGACGATCGTATCTGGGGGTTTTTTAAAAAACAAAAAAAGCGCCGCAGATACGATCGTAACCCTGTGCATGGGGACATCCCTTCATTGTAAAAAGGGCCCTTTCCGGTCTCTAAAAAAATTTACTTTTTACCAAATTTAAAAAAATAAAAGACAACTCTAAGAAATTCTCACAGCAAACTCTTCACTGACACTGAATAAAATTTGCCATTTACATGACAATTGATAGACAATACAGTTTGCAGACTGTGTATGACCACAAAGGATGTTATCAGCTGTTAGTGAGGTCCTGTCCATTCTAGTCACAAGACATTTCCCTTATGATCAGGTCTACTATCCAAATGTATAACTAGAGACATGTGATAAGACTTGGAGTCCAGCTTTGCAGTGCCCTGCCTATCTCAACACTATGTGGCATATTTTCCACAATTGCCACTCTTGGAAAGTCTGTTTTTGGATTGCTAGAAGAACTAACTTAAAAACTGAATAAGTGGTTCCAGTAAACTTCCTTTTACAGTCCCTCAGGGAAATGGCATCTCCAGTATAGAAAAAAAAACTATTTTGGTTCTGCTTTTAAGTGGAGCCAGACTTCTCTGCATGGAGCCATGAAGAGAGCAGGAGTAAGTAAGGGAAAGCGACAGACTGCCTATCAGTAAATCCCTGCCAGAGATTAGCAAGCAGGAAAAGCCTGTAGTCTATACTAGTGATACCAAAGGCCTCCATTGCCCTCACCAATAAAATATTTGACTCTTTCCTACAGGAAGAATGCTGGTGTGAAGTGACAATACTCTGACTGCTGCTTCAAAGAATATAACATGAATTACTTCACGTTGTGCAGTTTGTACACAAATATCAGTATATGGAATTTGGAAATTACATTTTGATTCAGAAAACTAAAAGAGATAATTGAGTTTTGTAGCAGAATAAGAGATACAAATATTGAGAGCTCGTTTTTATTAATTCTAAACAAAACAGAATAAAGTATAGTAAAAAAAACTTACAATAAATAAAAGTGTATAAAAGTTATTCTATAACAAAACTATTTATAGTAAATATTGTCCTTAAAATTGTATTGTTTCTAAATGTATATGTTTTCATTCTATTTTTTTTTCCCTGCGATTTGCTTGATATTTTGAGAGTCTTCACTAATTTTAAAAAAATGTCAAGTTACTATTATAATTGATTTCCTAATGCTATGGTCCCACAAGTTAAATAGTGTCAGGTTACAAAATCTTTAATATACAATGGGCTTTCCTTCGCCCTCATAGCTTTAAACCATATACAGCTTACAGTAACACATACAGTGATGACTTCGGGTGCATGTGATTACCTGGAAGACCAAGCCAATCTGCATATGAATTTGACCGGTGGTAAAATGCTTGCAGATCAGTGCATCACATTTGGGGAAAGTAGAACTGAACATTAGGTACTGTAATATTACATTTAATGCCTTGTTATCTACTTGCACCTACATGTATTGTCCTACTCTTTGACTGTACAACACATACAGTACTGTAAGCTACATGGAAACATGTACTGTAATGATCTCTATTTGTGCTACATGTAAAATACTGCTATTAACTTGTCCTGTTTCCTATCTTAATATAAACGTAATGCTAGCTATCTGTGTCACATGTCCTATACTGCAATCTATCTGTACTTCATGTACTGTATTTTTCTCTATCTGTACAACATATTGGATTGCTCTCTATCTTTTCTGCATGCACTGTACTGCTCTCTAACTGTACTACATATACTGGACTGATATCTAACTGAACTACAAGTTTTGTACTGCTTTATATTTGCACTATATGCAGTGTACAATGGTCCCTTAAAATATATTTTAAGGGACCATTGTACACTGCATATAGTGCAAATACAAAACAGTACAAAATTTGTAGCTCAGTTAGATATCAGTCCAGTACATGTAGTACAGTTAGAGAGTTTTGATTATCATTACCCTGCTTGAAGGAATAGAAAGAAGGAATGTATGTGTGATAACAATCAGGTACCTGACAATCAAAAAAATAGTTATCGGGCTTGAACCAAAACCAGCGTTTTTCGTTTTCTAAAAATGACAGAGCAGGGCGGACATTTTTGACGCTTTTTTGGCGCGTTTTGTGCAGAAATCCACAGCAATTTAAATGCTATGCATTTCTGCCAAAAAACAGGACAAAAAAAACACAAAAATAGAGCAAGACATGAGCAAAAAAAGTGCAAAAAATGTTTTTTTAGCTGTTTTTGACATGCATTGGACAAAAAACTCAATTTTATGAACAGTTTTAGGATTTGATTTTCAGTGAGTTTTTTGTCCAATGCTGTGTAGACCTAGCCTTACAGGCACCATACTTTGGCAATTTGTGGATATGCACTGAACTAATCCTGATAGGATCTTAGACACTGACTCCTGTGGTGGGAATTAGCCCTCCCTTTTACAATTAGCAAACTGGTGGAATCGAGCCACTTGGTATGTGTTTGCGCATTCAAAGTGCACAGGGCTATCCAGCCATTTGGCATGCGCAACTCAGTAGTAGCCAATCATGTGCACTGCTAATGAAACATCACATGGCGGGTGGTTGAATTAATTGAACCACGTGTTATGCGTTGTGTCACATATATATTTAAAAGAATAAATATTTAAATATTTATAGATTGGATATTACAGTCAATCAGTGTGCACATTTCAGTTGGTTTTAGAGGCCCGTCCAATGGCTGGAACATTGGTAATGATGTTATTTGTGATGTCTCTGGCAGATGCTGCTATTGTGGTTGCATTCAACTTAAGATTTTAGTAACAGGGTCATCAAAAGTTAAGTAAATCACAATTTGGGTCATCGAAAGTTGGAAGAAAGACCACTGTACTCTTAATAACCTGTGCTGTATGTACTATATTGCTATCTACTTACTTTTCATGTATTTTACTGCCTTTATCGTGTATTACATGTACTATATTATAGTCTGCCTATACTGCATGTACCAGTACTTTACTGCTACACACTACAATCATATACTTTACTGCTATCTATCTGAATATATTTATATTTCTTAAATTTTTGTTTTGTGTTGTTGACTACCTTTGTGTATATATTTATACATGTCCATGTGTATTTATGTATATATTTATACATGTGTTTGTGTATACAGTTGAAAACAGAAGTTTACATACACTATGAAAAAAGACACATATGCATCTCACTATCTGACATGAAATCAGAATAGACCTTACCCGTTTTAGGTCAATTAGGATTACCAAAATTATTTACATTCTCCAAATGCCAGAATTGTAAGAGGGAGAATTTTTTAAGGCATGTGTATTACTTTTTATATAGTGTATGTAAACTTCTGGTTTATTATATATATATATATATATATATATATATATATATATATATATATAAAAATATATATATATATATATATATATATATATATATATATATATATATATATATATATAAAACTATAGTCTTAAAACTAAGCAGACTTTCTGTCTAGAGCACTTCCTCCAAGTGAAGTAGGACAGCATGTTATCTATCTTTTAGACAAGTAAAGAACTAATTAGCAACATTACAATATAATATAATGTACTGTACTCTTTATGTACTGTATATTATAAATACCCTTCTTGTAGATATTAAACAGTTTTATATCATTACTATTTTTACTACTACTACCATTTCTAACCAACTTATTGTTTGTTGGTTTGAAGCCATCCAGCATTAGTAATAAAAAACATACAATATGTAAAACAACCAATCATATAACTAATCAAACCTTCTGTCTAGAGTCCAAGCATAGGCAGACGTCATGCTATCAACCTTCTAGACAAGTAAAGCGCTAATTAGTGACATTATCACTTAGATGAGAAATAGCATAAACTTGCCAAGTGCGTCTCTGGTACATATCATGTTGAACATGACATGATCACAAGGTACATGCAATTAATACAGGGACAAGTTATTTCTGTTGGATAGCAGCTAAGAAAATAAGTGTCACCTATCTTTTTATTTACATATTTTTCATGTTTACTTTATTTTGACTTTTGATTCTCAATGATGACATTATTACTAGAGATATAAAGACATTTAAAATTATATAAACAATACTTAATATAATATATATACTAATTGAATTTACTTATTTATTACTTTATTTTAAGGGATGTTTGATTAAAAGAAACCTGAAAGTTCTACTGATCTGTGGGTAGCGTGTTATAGAGCAGAAGGAGCTAAGCAGATTGATGTATAGCTTTTAGGGGAAAGATTAAGTTAGAGTTTATTCATTTAATTTACTGCTTATGCGGTGTTAAGGAGTCCAGTGGGCAGTCTAATTAGTGACTGACAGGTATCTGTGTATGCACACTCATATAAGATAGACTGTCAACCACAGATAAGACCACCAACTGGACTTATTAACCCATATTAAGTAGTAAGTTGAATGAAAAAACTCCAAGTTCTACTGAATCTTCCCCAAAAAAACTAAACATCAATCTGAAGAGCTCTCCCTGGTTTATTACATGCTGCCCACAGATTAGATAGCATATCCAATGTGACAGGTTCCCTTTATAGTATCTCACAAAAGTGAGTACACCCCTCACATTTTTTGTAAATATTGTATTATGTCCTTTCATGGAACAACACTGAAGACATGATACTTTGATACAATGTAAAGTAGCCAATGTGCAGTTTGTATAATAGTGTAAAATAACACATAGCCATCAATGTCTAAATCACTGGCAGAAAAAGTGATTACACCCCTAAGAGAAAATGGACAAATTATGCCCAAAGTGTCAATATTTTGTGTGGCCACCATTATTTTCCAGCACTGTATTATATCCTTTCATGGGACAACACTAAAGTCATGACACTTTGATACAATGTAAAGTATTCAGTGTGCAGTTTGTATAACAGTGTAAATTTGGTGTACCCTAAAGATAACTAAACACACAGTCAAGAATGTCTAAACCACTGGCAACAAAACTTAGTACACCCCTAAGTGAATATGGACTAATTGTGCCCAATTTGCCATTTTCCCTTCACCGTGTCATGTGATTCATTAGTGTTACAATGTCTTAGGTGTGAATTGGAACAGATATGTTAAATTTGGTGTTATCGCGCTCACTCTCTCTCATACTATTCACTGGACGTTTAATATGGCACCTCATGGCAACGAACTCTCTGTGGATCTGAAAAAAAGAATTGTTGTTCTCCATAAAGATGGCTTAGTCTGTAAGAAGATTGCCTACATCCTGAAACTAAGTTGAAGCACAGTGGCCAAGATTATACAGCAGTTTAACAAGACAGGTTTCACTCAGAACAGGCCTTGCCATGAACGACAAAAGAAGTTGAGTGCACGTGCTCAGCGTCATATCCAGAGATATTTTCAAAGTAGATGTATGAGTGATGCCAGTATTACTGCAGACGTTAAAGGGGTGGAAGGTCAATCTGTCAGTGCTCAGACCATATGCCACATACTGCATCAAATTGGTCTGCATGTGTCATCCCAGAAAGAAGCCTATTCTAAAGATGTTGCTCAAGAAAGCCCACAAACAGGTTGCTGAAGACAAGCAGACTAAAGACATGGGTTACTGGAACCATGGTGGTGGGAATATCATTGAGCAACTGTGGGGCATCCTGAAATGGAAGGTGGAGGAGTGAAAGGTCTCTGACATCCACCAGCAATGTGATGTTCTTATGGAGGAGTGGAAGAGGATTCCAGTGGCTGCAACCTGTGATGCAATAGTGAGACAGTTAAAGGGGTTTTGCCACAAAGTAAAATTGACGTGTGAAACTTGCAGACTAAATAATAAACATTTTCACCATTCATCATTATTAAAAATTCTGCACCGTTTTTATTTTAGCTGCTCCTTTATTGATCCATTGTTTACAGCTTGTCTCCAAGGGATACGATCAGGACTGAGAGCTCCTCAGTCCTGGTCACATATGCTCAGACATCACCTCTCCTCTCAGGCAGCTACTGAGTGTTCAAACCCAGGTGCTGTCACTCTACTCCTGTCCTCTGTACTACTTAGTAATTAGTCAAACAGTGAAAATAAATAAAAAAATAAATCTCAGTGAGGTTTATGCCTTGAAAACGAAAAAAAAAATCCACAGGGTTGGTTCCTGCAGGGATTTGAACCGAGGACCCTTGTGCTGTGAGGTAAAAACTTTACCTCTCAGCTACTCACAATGATTTATATAAACAGACCTTTCTTTGACTAAAGAGAGGACAGGCCTGGTGATGTCATCCTACTGGGTCACATGATCTGCAATTCAAACAAATCACACACGCCCCCTTCTGAGCACCCAGAGCTGAAGAGCTGGATGCAGGAGGTATGAAATGAGATCGTGGCAAAACCCCTTTAAGGCAGTGCTGGAAAATAATGGTGGCCACACAAAATATTGACACTTTGGGCACAATTTGTCCATTTTCTCTTAGGGGTGTACTCACTTTTTCTGCCAGTGATTTAGACATTGATGGCTGTGTGTTATTTACACTGTTATACAAGCTGCACATTGGCTACTTTACATTGTATCAAAGTGTCATTTCTTTATTGTTGCCCCATGAAAATGTGAGGGGTTTACTCACTTTTATGAGGTACCATAAGTCCATCATCCAGGATCCTCGTCTGTCAGCCATAGCAGAGAACAACTACAAAGGGCATCTTTTATTTTGGAGTACCTGGCACATTGTATAATGCTCAACTTTCACTATGGGGCATTAAATGGAAACGGAGTATTTGTTCCAAGGGGCCCTCTACATATTACTTGGAGTCATTGGGTGGTCATGTTTAACATTTGTAATAATAACAGAAAAGTGAGATCGGAAACATATAAAGAAAAGAAAGAGATGAATTAAAAAGGAAATTAGATACAATCAGAACAGTCTCTGTAAACATGGCTTAATGAAATATTGTGAGGAATGAAATAAACATATGGCCAATACAATGGTGAAATGAAAGAACAAATTATGGGAAAGCAAAGAAAGAAACAAACATCGGTAACGGATACAACAGAAAACTCATAACAATCACTCCATGATTTAGAAGACTTATTTTGAATCCACATAAAGAAGTAGGTAACAAGAAATTATGCATTTTATTAAAATATTCTTTACCTTAGTTATTGGTATATAAATAGCTATACTATGGAAAACGTCCTTCAGCAATGCTCTTTCATTTAGCATCACTCCCATTCTTATATGTCTTATATGTCTATTAAATATATTCAACAATTTTTAATTAAGATTGTAGTAGGAAATGAAGTATGTGCAAATACAACACTAAACGTGAGGGTCATTTCCAAAATCCTTTTCTAGTGAAATAGTCCTTGTGTTGGTTCCAATTTACATCAGAGAAGGTTTTTAATGATGATAATATACAAACTCGCTCTAACCTGAAAATATTTTTTTTTCATTTTATTGTTTCCTTTATACGAATCTGTTTTTGCTGTTTAGTCTTAACAAGCACAAAGCTGAAACATAGCAATACACAAAATGTAATATTAGTAAAAGAAGGATATCAGGTTTGAAAGCAGCTGGAGGAATTATATATACTTCGGAGGTGTATATGAATAATAGATGGGAAGAAACAATTTCAAATGGTTATTATGATCATGACTCCGGTGGTTATTATTATTATTATGCAATATAGCAGTGGTATATCACATAGCTCTTTACATTTCAATTGAAAATGTAATATCAATGATAAAAAGAGCAGGGGAGTTTGGCACTACTCAAATGAGCTAGCACGCAGGGGAATCTGCTTCTCATTAAAGGTACATAGATGGTGTATGGGGACCAATTTTCAGGCAATGCTCTCTGGGAAAATTGTTTGTAAATTAGCTCTTCTCCAGAAGTAAGAAAATTATTCCCTGCTAACCTATCCAGAGTCTCCTCCACAAAGATAAAACACCCACTTGTAGACAGTTGTTTATAGGTTCTATTCAGTACAGAGCAAGGTACTGATTGGCGATTACTGATTTACATTGATCAGACTCAGTTGGTATATAGAGATATATGTACCCTGAGCTGCGGTAAAGGGAATGTGCCATTAGAAAATGACTTATTATTTAAACTCGTTTTAAGAATTTTTGGTTATGCTTCTTTTTTAATTTTCCATATCACTATTAATATTTAAAAAATAATTGTGAATTCTCACAGTTTTCATTTTGGCTACTAAGCATAATTATAGCCACTTCCTGTTCTGTAGAGAAAACCTTTCAGCAGTTTCCTCATTATCATCATAGGCAAGATTACACTGAAAGGTTACACTAATGTTTAGATAAGTGATTTCACGTCTCTCCCTGCCACCAATGTGTGACTAAGGTCGGATGACTGTAACGTCACTGTCACATTTCACTGTACAGATGGAGCTGACTTTGAATATGTAATAAAACATTTTCAGTGCTTAGTTGATTGTTTATTATGGTGTTCTGTTGTTCCGATACAGTCAATACAGTTCCACCATAAGCCCTAATTATATTTTGGAGTGTTGATAGAGACATGAGCACCAAGATAAAATTTACAAAAACATTAAGCAATATGGTCATTCTAGATTTGTCAAAGTATATTACAACTTCCAAGTGCCCTAGTACAGCACCATACAGGTCTGCAGAGCCACAAAGAGTTTTTTTCATCAGCTTCCTTTTAAAACATTGTCTCATGTTTTACTGACCAACATAATACAGGGCTTTTCTAGCACAGTATGGTGGCACCATACAGGGCATGTGCTTTTGTCCACCCTTCATCTGCATGACTCTGCTAACAATAAAAATAATATTTTATTTTGTACATTATATCAGTGGTTAAAAGTATGTTACATTCATATGCAAAGTGGACAGTAACAACCTGTAAAATAACAAGTTAAAGCTCACAGGGTTTGTCCAGGCTAAAATTTTATTTTTAATTGATGCAGCTGCTGCTGTTCGCAAATAAAGAAAGTGATACTCACAGTACTTGACACATGCACTCTGCACCCACTAACTGGCTGTTGGGGCATGCCCCAACTGCACGGGTTTTCTGCCCAGTGGTTTTGCCGCCCGCAGTCCGCTCAAAAAACATTGAGCATGTTCATTCTTCCATCCGGTTTCCGGACGGAATATGAACACCTCAATGGCAGGGGGGAGGGCTCTTCTCTGCTCATCGCAAACCGGCCAGTTTTTGTCCTGTGCCGTGGGAACGCAGCCTTATGGTCACGTGTCTTTCTCTGACATGGCCAATTCTAGTACTCATTGCGGATCAATAAGACAACAGAAGCCTGTGGGAGAGCAACAGGAGAGGAAGCACTGGAAAGGGGGGGACATCACTATTTGCATTTTGTAAAAGAGCATTGGCACAAATTTAAAATGAAAATTTAACCCGAACAATCAATTTTATAAATCGGCAAAATTACTTGGTAGAACTTAAACTTGATGAGGTTAAAATAAAATGCTACTAACTAGGGAAATTAGGAATAGTTTTAAATTTACATGGGCAGAGAAATCCATCAAAATTTTCTATCTTGAACATGTATAATAAAAGAATTAAGAGTATATAAAATAAGAATTATATTATATAATACTAAATATATAATAAAGTATATATATATATATAGGCAGAGGATTCAAATGCTGCTCAATCACCCCACAGCATGTGAATATTATATTATATATATATATATATATATATATATATATATATATATATATAATTATATATATATAATTTATTATTGAGTGAATAATTACAATATTATTTTAAACAGAATGTTCTTTTGAGTAAAATACTAAATAAAGTATAAAAAATATCAAATACTGTATAACTGATACATGAAATAAAACCACAATATTATGTATGTAATTGTCCTTAATTATTTACAGTAAATTCTGAATTTGTCACCTAATTTGTTTTTCCTATTTTTTTCATGGGATACTGCTGCTATTTTAAAAGAACAAACTTATACTCAACGCTCCTCTCACCAGAGATCCAATGCTGCCCTGTCCTCACCCTCCACCAGGTTTTTGTTTTCTTCCAGTCTTCTTTCGAGCATAATGTCACTGCTGCAGCAGTTAGCTGATGTCATCATTAAAAAAAATAGTTGGACAAACCCTTTAATTATGTAATACCAAAAAGTATTGAATTCTAAAGGAACATCATAAAGAGAGATAAAAACTTCTTGGCTTGCCACTGAGGTCTGTATGTTTAACTCATCAATTAGGACATGGAAACAAACTTGGTGTTTTACAAGTTCTTTTTAAATTCCAGTTCCTTTTCATTATCCTTAAATGATACTTAAAGAAAACAGGAAGACTCCAAGAAATGAAAGACTTCAAATGATGTCATAACACATCAACACCTTTAGGTCAGAAAACAAGCTAGAGGAAAAGAGTTTGTCTAGCCTTAGACACAATTACTGTAATTCATCACTTGCAGCTCTTTGTCCTTTTCATTGTCCCTTACAAAAATCTGGTTTCACTTTTTTTCTTCAAAAGAGGTCAGGTTAAGTTAATTTCCAGTTCTTCACAATCTATCTGTGCCTAGTTAGAGGAGTGTTGAGAGGGAGAAGGTTTCATTGTCCGCTACTGGCATATGGCTCTTCAACACCCACAGCCCTGCCTCATGTCAAAGGAAAGAAAATGGCTGTGGCAGGCAGAGGGATCAGGCAGAACATACTGAAGCTGTAGTAGAAATTAAATGATTAAATTTGAGATTAGCGTCCACATCTAAGGGACATAAGTAACTTTCTAGTATAAACTTTCAGTACTGAAATTCCCAAATGGCTTCATTGTTTACCTTGTGCGTTAAAGTTTCCTGTAACCAGATTTCATAGAGGATTAGAGATACTGTAAAATTTAGTTTACTTTTTCAGTTTACATTATGACACTCCGATATCTACATTTTACAGAAGTTTGCACAGGTTTAATAAAATGCTTCTTTTGAAAAAGAAATAAAATGTTTTAAAAATGCATCAGTAAGTCACATACTATACAAATCAGATTTGCTCTTGAACATACATTTGCATTTCGAAAATTATCACACTTAACATAATAAAAAACTATACACTCAAAGTTCCCATGCTCGCCCACTAGTGATCCCAAACAAGAGCTCCTGTAATCCACCAGCACTGGAGCCCTAAATCCATACTTTGGAGCATGTATGAGTGTTTTCAAGAGGAAATGAGTGGGCTCCTTTGGAGGTTAAAACTGCAACATTTTATTGTTTTTGGCTAACACGAGACACCAATTCAACCAGATTGTTGAACTAATAGAAAGAACCCTTTGGCGCATTCTCAGGTTTTAAAATAAACTCTTTTAAATGTGAACTGTTTGGGTTAATTATGTAGTTGCTTGTGCAAAATTCTAAAACTCTAGCCACTAGTTGCTTCAATTATATAACATATGTAGGTGCTAGAATTGAAGAGACCACTGGGAGGGTTTATCTCTTCAGTTATCCTCCACTAAGAAACAATGAAATTGGGTAGTAATCACATTTGAGAAAAAAGACATAGATCACACACCCTCTTACTATACGTCAGGACTGGGACAATGTATTCTGGTACTTTAGGTAGATAAGGCACATAACTCCCACCAATAGAAAATTCAGCCCACTCCATGCCTCTTTGTGCCCTATTCTTGCCTAGGATGAAGTGCTGCCCTATAGGGTCACATACCTTAACCTAACCTCACAAGCCGCCTTGCTATAGGTTGATCTAATGCTTGCTCAGCAAAAACTTTTGATCAAATATTATTAGCCCACTTGACAATCCACAGTGATCTCAAGTGAAACCCTACACTAATGGATGTAGCTAGAGATGGGCGAATTTCTCAAAAATTCAATTTGCCGAGTTCTCCAAATTTTCTGACAAAATTAGTTTTGACCCGAATAAATTCGGGACGAATCGCATTAAAAAAACAGCTATTTCCTGGCTGCAGAGAGCCTGTAAGGTGCTGTAGAACATTGTGGCATGCTTAAATATGCAGAGGGAGCTTGGTTTGGTCTTCATACAATACTGTGTTTTAGTATGACACACATATGACTGCTGCCGCTCTTACAATCGCTTCACTCTAAAATTCCCTCTGTACTTATGGGGGCAAACCTGACCAAAAAACTGAAGCGGGAACGCAGCCTGATAAAGTCATGGCAGCCCCAGCTGGAAAAAATCAAGCTAAAGGCTCAGAAGATCCTACAATAGTGTCAAAAAACACAATAGTAGGTTCATGGAGTCGGCACAGATCGCAGCACAGTAAGGGGACGATCGCAATAGCCACGCCATGGAGCGGACTCTAAGTAGGTCCCGCTTTTCACCAGAGCCTGCCGCAAAGCGGGATGGACTTGCTGCGGCGCGAGTCTACCAGGTCGCTACACCTGACGTGACTTGCTTGCGGTGGCAGCCGAGGTGTAGTGAGGTACAAAATCGTAAGGCAAACTCCGAGTCGGGGACAAGTATAAGGTCAGGACAGCCGGCAAAGATCATGGTCAAGGGACGGAGGCAAGAGATACAGTACACGGATATGACAGACGAGGCTCAAGGAAATGCTGTCTCTATAGGCTCTAAAGATTATTATTATTTATTTCATAGTCCTGGAGGCGGTTTTTACTTTCTGTAAGTTGGACATACGATTCACATTCTTCATACTGAAGAAGCTCATCCAAAGCCAGTTTGCAGCATTTGCTTTTGCTTCCCATTCCAGTTTTGTACTAAATTCCATCACTAATGGCACCGAATGCAAAATAAGCACCTAAAATATTCCCTGTAGTTAGGGTCTCCTTCAGTTTAAGTTCCATACGCTGCATTTGAACAAATTGGTGTCACGCAGGAACTGGATTCAAACTACCACGTTTATACTTCATAATAAACTCCTTTGGAACTTTTTTAGGTATTAATGATGAAGCTGAGGGAGGTAGAATTGCGTTGGCCAAAAATGGTTTCGGTATGTTAGCAAACTAACTATGGAATTTCTCTATAGTACTTGAGTTTGTCCTCCCTCTCAGCAGCTGGAAAAAGGCTCCCATTTTGCACCGGTAGCGAGGGTCCAAGAGGGTGGAGAGCTAGAAGTCATCTCTCTGCCGGATGGTGACTATTCGGCTGTCAGTAGCCAGATAAATCAGCATGCTGAGGGCCATGTGTGCAAGTGACTCTGAGGGACTCCCTGCCTCCATCTCCACTGTATACTGCCACGGTGCTTGGGGGTGCTTGGGGGACAGTGGCACAATGACAGAGTGTGGAGATCACGGCAGCAGCATGAGGTCAGAGAGTGGCACAATGACAAAGTGTGGAGGTGATGG
Organism: Phyllomedusa bahiana; assembly: GCA_025379985.1. Lineage (NCBI taxonomy): Eukaryota > Metazoa > Chordata > Amphibia > Anura > Hylidae > Phyllomedusa > Phyllomedusa bahiana. The sequence goes on from JAODAL010004182.1 coordinate 143,534, forward strand.
CAGCAACAGCAGCAGCAGCATGATGTCAGAGCAGGCCCGGACTGCTCACAGGGCAGTCCCGGCGGCGGTCTGTGGTGCGCTACAGGGGCCGCAATGGTCGCATCAGCGACCGGACCCCGGTGGCAGGGGACCGACAAGCCCCCCTCGCCAAAACGGCTGCAGGGCCAGGTCACCGACACAGCCATGCAGCCATCACGGCCCCCCCTGCACGCGCGGTGCAGGCAGCGGGGGCCCAAGGAACAACTGGGGTCTTCGATCCGTCTGTTCACTCCCAGGAGGCCCCGGGGCAGTGGGGCGATGGATGACTCATTGGCGCCCGCTCGCGCTCCAGCACACTGCTGCCGGTGGCCGCTCCGGGGAAGAGGATAGAAGAGGAGGGAAAGACATCAGGCGAATATTGTTTTTATTAATTTTTTTAAAACTACCAGTCTAGCTATATACTGCCCTGTCTAGCTATATACTGCCCTGTCTATCTATATACCAGCCCTGTCTAGCTATATACCAGACCTGTCTAGCTATATACTGCCCTGTCTAGCTATATACCAGCCATGTCTACTATAAAAACTGCCCTGTCTAGCTATATGCCAGCCCTGTCTAGCTATATACTGCCCTGTCTAGCTATATACTGCCCTGTCTAGCTATATACCAGCCCTGTCTGCCTATATACCAGCTCTGTCTGCCTATATACCTGCCCCTGTCTAGCTATAAGTGGCCCTGTCTATATACTGGCCCTGCCTGGCTACATACTGGCCCTGCCTGGCTACATACTGGGGGCAGCCCCAACTACCTGGCTAGTTACTGGGGGCAGCCCCAGCTACCTGGCTTTGTTACTGGGGGGAGCCCCCGCTACTGGCTAGTTCTGGGGCACCCCAGCTCCTGGCTAGTTACTGGGGCAGCCCCAGTTACCTGGCTAGTTACAGGGGGCAGCCCCAGCAACCTGGCTAGTTACAGGGGGCAGCCCCAGCAACCTGGCTAATTACTGGGGTCAGCCCAACCTGGCTAGTTTACTGGGGGCAGCCCCAGCTACCTGGCTATTTACTGGTGGCAGCCCCAGCTACCTGGCTAGTTACTGTGGGCAGCCCCAACTACCTGGCTAGTTACTGGTGGCAGCCCCAACTACCTGGATAGTTACTGTGGGCAGCCCCAACTACCTGGCTAGTTACTGAGTGCAGCCCCAGCTACCTGTCTAATTACAGGGGTAGGCCCTATCTACCTACCAAATTAGTGGAGGAAGGCCATGTTTACCTATCTAATGGGGGTCTACCTATTTACATGCCACTTATCTGACATTTTTTAATTTCTAATTTTTAGGGTCTAACATACGCTGTTTGGGGAATTGATAGGAAAGGGCTGGAAAAGAGAGGAGTCTAAGATGTATTTGTGGTAAATTCTACAGGGATGAGTAGTGACCACTAGAAGAAGACATGGCATGCTGTACTGGACGGAGAAAAAAGGGAAGGGAATGACTCATCAGGGAAGACATCATGGAAGAAGACAACTCCCATCAGAGATGACGTCTCCTGTAAGTCCCTGCTTTCAGGGGTAATTTTACTTCTGTGTTGAATCAGTGCTGTGTTCATGTGATGGTGAACTGACTACTGGTGATGGGATTGGTGGGGTTGTAGGTTATGTTGGTGCTTATGTAGTGTCAGTGTTGGCTTGTCCCTGATTGTAAAGTGCACACCTGACTGTGTGATTAGAGGTTTCTCTGCACCACTTTTTCTTTCTTGCTTGTGTGTAGGCTGCTTTCACACGGAGCAGTTTTGGTGCATTTTTGATGTGTTTTTTTGTGCACAAATGTACAGCATTAACTACTCTGCCTTTCTGAACAAAACAAACAAACCAAAAACACATAAAAAAATGCACCAAAAACCGCTCCGTGTGAAAGCACCTTTACAGTGTATTTTATTTTAGAAAGTGGCGAGGTGCGAGAACACGGGGAATTTTTTAAGCAGATATTGTATGTGGGCTGGTGGGGGCTTAGTGCCAGGGCTGATTTTTATTCCCAGTCCGGCCCTGGGTCAGAGAGTGGCACAATGACAGAGTGTGGAGGTGGCACAAACAGCAGTAGGCCACAGAGTAGCACAATGACAGAGTATGAAGTTCACGGCAGCAGAAGCAGCCACAGCAGCATGCGGTCATAGAGTGGCACAATGACAGAGTGTTGAGGTGACGGCAGCAGCAACAACAGCAGCAGCAGCATGAGGTCAGAGAGTGGCACAATGACACAGTGTGGAGGTCACGGCACCAGCAACAGCCACAGCAGCATGAGGTCATAGAGTGGCACAAAGACAGAGTGTGGAGGTGGGTGGCAATGCCACTCCCTGGTAAATATGGTGGTAGGCAGATGGAGAAACTGTGAGCAGATGTGTGGTATTAGGCAGGTGGCGGCATCAGAATAGTGGCTGAGGCAGGTAGTTTGAATCCAGACTCATTTCTCAAAGTTTTGGTGAGGCGTCATGGCTGATGTAATCTGACGCCTAAGGCATTGGTGTGTGGAAATCCTGGCCGATCCACACCTGATTCATCCTGACAAAGGTCAGTCGTTCCACATTTCCGGTGAACAAGTGGGTTCTCCTTGGGGTAACGATGGCCCCCGCCACACTGAACACCTGCTCTGATGCCACACTACTGGCCGGGCAGGACAGCTTCTCCACTGCAAACTCGGCAAGGTGCGGCCAGACACCACGTTTGGCTGCCCAGTAGTCCAGCGGATCTTCTAACTGGGGTGGCAGATTGCTGTCCAAGTAGGCCACCACCTGTTGGTTCAGGGTCTGCTCCAGGTCCTGCTCCTGCTGGTGAGTGCCCTCCTCACTGGGCGGGTGAAGGAAGCTGCTCATCAGCGACTCCAGACTTAGGTTGCTGCTGATGGAGCTGGTACTGCTCCTACACCCCCACCTTCCCCCCAGCAGCCGTGGCAGTGGTACGTGAGCGCTGAGGAACCCCCCGGTCAGAGCCGTCAGAGGATGGACCATGCTGCACATAGGCAGCGGCCAACTGACTATGGAGGATTTCTCTATAGTACGCCAGTTTGTCCTCCCTCTCAGCATCTGGAAAAAAGGCTCCCATTTTGGACCGGTAGTGAGGGTCCAAGAGGGTGGAGAGCCAGAAGTCATCCCTCTGCCAGATGGTGACTATTCGGCTGTCACTAGCCAGGCAAATCTGCATGCTGCGGGCCATGTGCGCAAGTGACTCTAAGGGAACTCCTGCCTCCATCATCCACTGTATACTGCCACGGTGCTTGGGGGTCATCTGCCTCGTCTTCCTCATCTCCATCTAACTCCTCCAGCTGCTCCTGCTCCTCCTCTCCTGTCACCTGGGTAGAAAAACCACTCATTTCCCCAGACAATGCTTGTGCTCCAATGTCCTCCTCCTCCTCCTCCAGTTCAGTCCCCACCGGAATCATGTGGCCACGAGATGTAGTCACCACGTCCCCTGCCCAGACAGATTTTTCAGCATCTGTTCCAGGACATGAAACAGTGGAATGACGTAATTCATCCCGTAGTCCTGGCGACTGACAAAAAACGTGGCCTCCTCAAACGGCCTCAGCAAATGGCAGGTGTCACGCATGAGCTGCCACTGGCTGACATCAATGTTACACAGGGGAGTACTCCTGTCCGCCTGGATCATCAAAAAATCGTTAATGGCCTTTCTCTGTTCATACAGTCGGCCCAACATGTGCAAGCTGGAATTCCAATGGGTGGAAACATCGAATATCAGCGTGTGTTGGGGGAGGCCGTTATGCCTCTGCAACTTGAGGAGGCTGTTCCTGGCTTTGGAGGAATGAATGAAGTGCATGCACAGTTTCCTGTGCCTTTTCAGAATCTTAAGAAGATCGGTGGAAGAACTTCAGGAACCTTTCCTTTTCACAACCAGATTTGAAACGTGCGGCCCATGCAGGGAGCATGGACAATCCCTTTCCTTCGGGCAGCACGGACACCATGTTCCTCCCATTGTTCTGTCACCATGGTTCTGATGTGCAGTTGGGCAGAGAAAGCCACACATCCGATGTCTTGCTGAACGACGGGGAGCAGGTTCCTCTCCCCTGTTGTGTCTTTACGCTCGCCGAGAACAAGCCAAAGTGTAGAACTGTGTGACACCGCTGTGCCCTACACCATGTGGTATGTTGGAGCAGCACTTGTTGAGGCTGAGATTGATGGTGGTGGTTGAGGAGGCGGGCATTTGTGATGGACAGCAGCAGTTTGACAACCGTGGAGGAGAAGAAAGCGACCCCCGGGACGTTCTTTTCCGCCCCTCCCCCCCCCCCGGGTGGGCCCCCCCCTCCACCCAGCCCCACGGGCCACCCCCCCCCCCCACCCCCCCCCCCACCCCCCCCCCCCACACCCCCCCACCCTCCCCCCCAGGGCCCCCACCCCCCCCCCCCCCCCCCCACTCACCCCCCCCCCCCCCCCACCCCCCCCCCCCCCACCCCCTCCTCCCCCCCGGGCCCCCCCATCACCCCCAACCCCCACGCACTCCAGGCGGGCCCCCCCCCCCCCCCTCCCCCTCACCCCCGCGGGGCGCCCCCCCCCCCCCCGGGGGTCCACACCCCCACCCACCACCCCCCCGGCCCACCCCCCCCCCCCGGGGCCCCACACCCCCCCCCCCCCCCCCCCCCCAACCCGGCCCCCCCCCGGTGGGGGGGGTGTCCCCCACGGGCCCCCTCCCCCCCCCCCCCCCCCCCCCCACACCCCCCTCCCCGCACAGACACTCCGCCCCCCCCCCCCCCCCCCGCCCCCCGGGGGAGGCCCCCCCCGGGCCCGGTGGGTCCCCGCCCCCCCCCCCCCCCCCCCCCCCCCCCCCCACCCCCCCCCCCCCCCCCCCCCCCCCCCCCCCCCCCCCCCCCGCCCTACCCCCACCCACCCCCCCCCCCCCCCCACCCCCCGGGCCCCCCCAGACAACCCCCCACCCCCCCAACCCCACCCCCCCCACCCACCCCCCCCCAACCCCACCCCCCCCTACCCCCCTCCCAACCGGGGGGGAGGAAGTCTCCCCCCCCCCCCCATCCCCCCACCGCCACAACCACCCCCCCGCACCCCCCCCCCACCCCCCCCCACACCACTCCCCCCGCCCAAACCCCCCCACCCCCTCCCCCCCCCCCCCCCCACCCCGGCTGGGGGCCACCCCCCCCCCCGAGGGGTTGGGACCCCCCACCCCCCCCACCCCCCGAGGGCGGGGGGGGGGGGGGTGGGGGTGAGTGACACCCCCCCACCACCCCCACCCCCCCCCCCCACCCACCAACCACCCCACACCCCCCCCTCCGCGGGGGGGGCAGGGGGAACCAACCCCCCCCCCCCACCACCCCCCCCACCCTCCACACCCCCCCCCCCGTCCCGACTCCCCCCCCCACCCCCCCCCCAAGGGGGGGGGGCCCCCCAACCCCCCCCCGGGGCCCCACCCCCCCCCCCCCCACCCCCCCACCCCACCCCCCCCCCCCAAACCCCCCCCCCCCCCCCCGGGGGGGCCCCCCCCCCCCGGCCCACCCCCCCCCCCCCCAACCCCACCCCCCCCACCACACCCACCCCACCCACCCCACCACCCACACCGCGTGGGGGGGGGGTTTTTTTTTTCCCCCCCCCCCAACCCCCCCCCTCCCCCCCACCCCCCCCACCCCTCCCCCCTAACCCCCCCCCCCCCAACCGCCCCCCCCGGGGGGGGGGGCCCAGGTCCCCACCGTGGGGGGGGCCCCCCCCACTCCCGGACCCTCCCCCAGGAGGGCTCCCCCCACCGCCCCCCCCCCCCTCCCCCCCCACCCCCTCCCCCCAACAACACCCCCACGGGTGGGTCCCCGACCCCCCCCCACCCACAGCCCCCCCCCCCCAACCCCCCCCCCCACCAACCCCACACCGGAACCACCCCCCCCACCACCCCGGGCCCCACCACCCCGAATCCCCGGCCCCCCACCGTGGGACCCCCAACCACACCCCCCCTCCCCCCCCCACCCCCCCCCCCCCCCATCCCGGGCCCCCCCCCCATCCCCCCCCACCCCCCCCCCCCACCCCCACCCATTACAAGCTAAAAAATAAAAAACACACATTAATAACTAAAATCAAAAAAAAAAATTAAAAAAAAACTAAAAACCAAAAAAAAAAAAACAAACCTCTATTAAAAAACAAAAGGGGGGGAAATCAAAATAAAACACAAAAACATACCACAAACAACAACAAAAAAAAAACAAAAATAAATAATAATAATTCCAACACAACACCCAAAAAAACAACAACTAAAAATAAAAAAAAACCATAAAACCTTCGCACATAAACAACATAAAAACAGAGCGGGGGGGGGGGCGCGGGGGGGGCCGGGCGGAGGGGGAGGGGAGGGGGGGGGAAACAACAAACAACAAACAAAAAACAAAAACAAAACCAAAGGGGGGGGGGGGGGCGCGAAGGGGGGGGGAGCGGAAATAAAACAAAAAAAAACAACTCACAAAAGCGGGGGGGGGCGGGGGGGACCCCCCCCCACTCACCACGGGGCCCCCGAGGGGCGGGGGGGGGGGGACCCCCCCCCCCCCCCCCCCCCCCCACCCCACCCCCCACCCCACCGCGTGGGGGACCCCCCCCCACACCCCCCCCCAACCCCCCCCGCGGGGGGGGCGGGGGGCGGGGGGGGGGGGGGGGGGGGGGACAATCCCCCCCCCCCCCCCACCCCGCCCCCCACCCCCCACCCCCACCCGCCCCCCACCACCGGCGGGGGGGGGGGAATACCGACCCCACCCCCACCACCCCCCCCCCACCCCCCCCCGTGCCCCCCCCCCCCCCCACAACACCCCCCCCCCCCCCCCACCCCCCCCACCCCCACACCCCCCCACCCCCAACACAACCCCCACTCCTCCTCCCCCCCCCACCCCACCCCCCCCCCCCCACCCACCCCCCCCACGGGGGCGGGCGCCAACTCCCCCCCCCCCCCCCCCCCCCCACGGGGCCCACTACGGGGGTGGGGGGGGGGGCCCCCCCCCCCCCCACCCCCCCCCCCGGGGGGCGCGGGGGGGCCCCCCCCCTCAACCCCCCTCCCCCCCACCCCACCCCCCCCCCGGGCTCCCCCCCACCCCCCACCCCACCGGGGGGGGTGGGTGCCCCCCCCACCCCTCCCCCTCACCCCACCCCCCCCCCCCCCCCCCCCCCCCCCCCCCCCCTCCACCCCGGGGGGGGGCCCCGATCCACCCACTCCCCCCCCCCCCCTCCCCCCCCCGTGGCCCCACCCCCCCCCCCACCCCCACCCCCACACCCCACCCACCCACCCCCCGGATCCTCACCCCGGCCAACACCACCCTCAACCGGCCCCACCTACACCCACCCGCCCTCCCACACCACCACCTACGGGGCGGCCTTTGTGGGGGGGGGGAACCCCCCCACCCCTCCCCCCCCCACGGGGGGAGCCCCCCACCCCCCCCCCCCCCCCCCCCCCCCCGGGCGGCCCCCCCGCCCCCACCCCAACACCCCCGGGGGGGTGGACCCCCCCCCCCCCCGCCCCCCCCCGACCCCCCCCACCCACGGAGGGCCCCCCCCGGGCCCCACCCCCCCCCCCCCACCCCACACCACCCCCACCCCCCCGCCCTCCCCCCCCCCCCCACGTGGGGAACCCCCCCACCCCCACACCCCGGGGGGCCCCCACACCCTCCACCCCCCCCCACCCAACCCCACGCCCCCCTCACACCCCCCCCTCCCCCCCCGGTGGTCCCCCAACCAACCAACCACACCACGAGGGGGGCCCCGGGGGGAGGGGGGACACTCCCCACCCACAAACAGTCGCACTCCAACACGTTTGCGGGGCCGGGGGGTGACTGCGGGGAGCGTTAGGGGAACACAAGTGTCGGACGGACGCTTCCTGCCCCCCCCTCCCCCCCCCCCACACCAACCCACCCCACCCCCCCCCCCCACCCCCCCCCCACCCCCACTCCCCCCCCCTCGGGGGTTGGTGGGGGGTGGGGAACCCCCCCCCGGGGGGGCTCACCCCACCACCCCCACCCCCCCCACCACCCCACCCTCCCAGCCACAGCCCAGGGCCCCCTCCCCACCCCCCCCCCCCCCCGCCCCCGCCACCCCCCCCCCACCCCCCCCCCCCCCGGGCCCCCCCCCCCCCCCCCTGGGCCCCCCCCCCCCCCCCCCCCCCTCACCCCGGGGGGGGGGCCACCCCCCCCCCCCAACCCCCCCCCCCCCCACCCCCCCCCCCCCCCCCCCCCCCCCCCCCCCCCACCCCCCCCCCCCCCACCCACCCCCCCCACCCCCCCCCCCCCCCCCAACCCCCCACCCCCCCCCACCCCCCCACTCACCCCCCCCCCTCCCGGCCCCCGGCCCCCCCCCCCCCCCCCGTCCACCCACCCCACACCCCCCCCAACACCCGGGGGGGGGGGCCCCCCCACACACCACCCCACCCCACCCCCCGGCCGCCACCCCCCCGCCCCAGGGGCCGGCCCCCCCCCACCCCGGCCCACAACCCCCCTCCCCCAGACCACCCACCCCCCACCCCCCCACCACCCCCCCCCCAACCCACCCCCCCGTCCCCACCCCCCCCCCCCGGCACCACCATCCCATACCCCCCCCCCCCCGCCCCCCACCCCCCCCCCCCCCCCAACCGCCCACCCCCCCTCCCTCCCCCCCCCCTCACCGGGGGTGGGCCCCCCCCCCCCACCCCCCCACCCCCCCCCACCCCCCCCCACCCGGGGGGGGGGGGGGCCCCCACCCCCCCCCCCCCCCCCCCGCACCCCCCCCCCCACCCCCCCCCCCCCCCCCCCCAACCCCCCCCCCCACCCCCCAACCCCCGGAACGGCCCCCCCCCCTCCCCCCCCCATCCCCCAACGGCCCCCCGGGGGCCCCCCCCCCTACCGCCACAACCCCCCCCCCCCCCCGGGGGGGGGGGGGGCCCCCCCCCCCGCCCCCTCGCCCCCCCCCCCCCAAATAAAAAAAACAAAACACTAAAAAAAAAAACAAAAAAAAAAAAATAAAAAACACAAACATGAAAAAAAAACAAAATAAACCTAAACCAAAAAAAAAAAAAAAAAAAAATAAACAAAAAAAAAACAAAAAAAAAAAACAATTAAAAAAAAAAAACAAAAAAAAAAAAAAACAACCAAAGGAAACAATAAACAAAAATTAAAAAAAAAAAACAAAAAAAAAAAACCCTAAAAAAAAACAAAAACAATAAAACAAAACCCAACAACAAATAAAAAGAAAAAATAACAAAAAAAAAAAAAAAAAATAAAGAACAAAAATAATACCCCTAAAAAAAAAAAAAGGCACCAAAAAAAAAAAAAAAAAATAAAAAATAAAACAAAACTAAAAACAAAAAAAACAAAAAAAAAACTCAAAAAACACAAAAAATCAACTAAAACAAACAAAAAAAATATAAAAAAAAAACACACTAAAACATAAAAATAGGCGGTGGGGGGGGCGGGGGTGGGGGAACCCCCCCCCCCACCACTCCAACCCCCCCCCCCACCCTCCAGGGGGGGCGGCCACCCCCCCCCCCCGCCCCCCCCCCCCCACCCCCCCCCCCCCCCACCGGGGCCCCCCACCCCCTCCCCCCCCCCACACCCCCCCCGGGGTGGGGGGGGGGGCCCCCCCCCGCCCCCCCCCCCCCCCCCCACCCCCCCCCCCCCCCCCCCCCCCCCCCCCCTCGGCACCCCCCACCCCCATCCCACACAACCCCCCCCACCACCCACCACCCACCCCCCCCCACCCCCGGGGGGGGGGGGGGCCACCCCCACCCCCCCCCCCCCCCCCCCACCCACCCCCCCCCCCCTCCCATCCCCACCCCCCCCACGCCCCCCCCCCACACCCCCCCCCCCCCCCGGGCCACCCCACCCCACCCCCCCCCCCCCCGGGGCGGGGTTATTTTTTTTTTTATCCGGGGGGGGGGTGCCCCGCCCCCTCCCCCCCCCCCCCCCCCCCCCCATCCCCCACCCCCCCCCCCCCCCCCCCCCCCCCCCACCCCCCCCCCCCCCACCACCCCCCCCCCCCCCACCCCCACCCCCCCCCCCCCCCCCACCCCCCCCCCCCCCACCCCCCCCCACCCAACCCCCCCCCACCCCCCCCCCCCTCCGTGGGGGGGGGGGGGGGTGGTCACGGCACCACCTCACCGGGGGGGGGGGGGGGGGGACCCCACCCCCCCCCACTCCCCTCTCCCCCCCCCCCCCCCAAGGGGGGGGAGGCAACCCCCAGACCACCCCCCACCCCACACCCCCCCGGGGGGGCCCCAACCCCACGGCCCCACCCCCCCACCCCCCCCACACCCCCCACCACCCCCCCCCCCTCCGACAATCCCCCCCATCCTACTAATCCTCACCACACCCAAACCCCCTCACACAGCCTAACACGGCTGGTGCTCTTTTGTTCCATCTCACCCTCGTTTGGTGGAGGTGTCGCTTTTGTGTCACCCCCCCCCCTGGCTCCCCAAAAAAACCAAATCAATAAAGGGGCGGGGAGGGTTTAAACAAATTAAAAGGGGTTTTTGTTGCGGTGGGTTGTGGGTGGCTGGGCAGGAAGCACCATGTTACACAGTGGGCCTGTAAAGTTACTTGTACTGCCCTGACCAGTTACTTACAGCATCCACCAGTCGGCTGATGTGGCACCCTTGGAAAAAACTGATAAGCTCAAGGACTTGCCCACCTCTCTGGTCTACTATATGTGTGAAGGGATGGGTACTGCCTTTTTGGAAATATATATTATGCTTGGAAACTCCTCCAACCCGACCTCGGCACAGGCCATTCAGTTCTCTGAATGGTTACAGAGTCCACCATTTGAAAGGAGAGCGTCTGCCGAGTAACCAGCTACTTGGACAGGTGCACGGTCAGTGCATGCTCCTTAGGATGGTTTGGATCGCTTACTGTTGTCTCCTTTGCAAATCGCCTCAATCTGAACGATGGCTGGCACCATGAGTATGCGAGGAGTCAGGAGCATCCTTGTACAGGAGTGGATTGGCAAAGAGAAATGCTCCCCTTCTGCTAGAGGTGGAGTCTCTGTCATGGAATGAAAATGGGCAAGCGTGCCATGGGCGCTGCTGCTGGCTGCAGGCGGCAGGATGGACCACCACTTCTGAGCCCAGTTTCTCCCAGGCCATCCGAAATGCAATGATGCTTTGCTGCATGGTCTATCTTTTAAATAAAAAACTGCCACTCAGCCAATGTTGCTGTTTTTACCGCCAAACCACTCCGCACTGAGTGACTACTACTACCGCTGCCTTGATGACCGCCCTGTGCCCCCCTACTTTCTTGGATCCTATGAAGCCGGTTTTCTACCCCCCTGGCGTCGTCTTGGCTCCTGACCTCCCGCACGCTTGCTACCCTGCTGACTCACAGCCACACTATCCCACTTGCTGGCTGCCGCCGGTGCCTGACGCGCAAGCTGTCTGCCCCTTCCCTTGAACGTTAATGAAGCCCTTGTTACTTTACCGGTCTCCCATCAGGTCGCGGCTCGGCCTATCAACTCATCGAATTATTTGTTGGCCTTCCTACTGCAGTCCCTCATCAACGGTCTTGGTAATGCAGAGGATGATCCCTCACCCAAAAAAAAGATGACATCCACAATGCACCTCCACATCTTTGCTGCCCTACTGCAAGAAGCAGGGGATGTCGGCCCAAACATCTTCAGCTGCCAAGTAGCTGTGGCTGTCCTAAATTGTCATACTCGCTGTATAGTGGCGCTGAGGCCCAGACCACATGCTTTAGATCTCTGGGCTGAGGGGAATCCGGACGGGCAGAGGCGGGTTGACGGATCAGGTTGAGGGCCGCTGACTCACTCCGGGCCATGCCAACTAAGGGTTTGCTGTTGTCGTAACCCACTACCTCTTGGCGGGGTTGTCAGGATGTCATCTGGAGAAGTGGTAATGTCCTTGTAAAAACCAATCATGAACCCCTTGGGTTGCTGGTACAGCCTCACGGCCGATAGATTCACACTGGCAGCTTGCCGCAACCGAGTGCCACACCTGCTGCGGACGTCCCGTACTGTGCCTGCGGGACCTGTCGCCTGCTCCAGGAATGTTTGTACCACTGCCACTCGCATGTGAAGAGCCTGCCACCTCTCATGTCTGTTTACTGTTTCCCTGTTCCAAAAATTTACAGCCTCTGTTTAATGTAATGATATCTGCTATATGTTAATTAACACACCCCTGTATTGGACTACAAATGACGCACTAAATGAACTGGCTTGGGTAAACCCCTTGGAGTATATAATTATGACTACAGAAATGCCCAGGCAACCAGGAATAAAAATTAATGGTACTTGTGGCGTGTAATATACGCGCTGTGTATTTTACGCTGAATATAGAAAGCAACATAAACACGGCCTGACTTTACACACCTTGAATATAACTTACGCTACAGAAATCACCCAGGGGAAAAAACTAATGGTTATGATGGCGTTTTAAAAATGCTGTGTAGTGTTTAATGAACTAACATAGAGCACATACAGGCCTTAGATAAACCCTGGATATTCCAATCGCGCTCCCAGAACTTACCATGACTGGCGTTAAATGTTTTTGGGGCAGAATTAGACCCTCCTTGGGACTTGGAATTACAATGCCCCACAAACTGAATCAAAATTATAACGGAGAGAGAGCTGTCTATAATAACTGCTGTAACCCCCCCCCCCACCAATAAAAAAATAAATAATCGCTGTTATAAAACTCCAAAATTTAGTTTGTGTGTGATCTCCTGCAGACTGCAGCTGCACCGCGGTCACAACAAAAGCAGTGTGAAGGTAGCGAAACATGGCGTCCGGAATTTATAGTGCGGTGGACGTAACTGAATCCCGCCCGAGTCTCTGATTGGGCTTCATCTCTGCACATGTCATTGAGGGTCCTCCTTTCTTACCAGCCCAGTTTCTCTGCCCTGTGTCACGCCATGTGCGTGCGGGCCATTTTATCAATTAACAAACACGCTTCGTTCCGCGAATCACTTCACACTTCGACTTCGTGCTGAATCAAAGTTTTCCTGAATTCTAACTAATACCACTTGCGTTAGAAAATTCAATTCGCCCACTTCTAGAGTAGAAACATCTGCATGTTGACATCAAGCAGAATACAGTAACTCCAGCAAGGCTATAGTCACAGATCATGCGCGGTCCTTGCACATGGACCGCCAGCGTATTAGTATGTCGGGTCCTTCCTGGTTACTGCCTGTACTGTTAGCTTCCTGGGGTCACTGTTGTGCAGAACTGTGCCTCCTTGGGGCGGTCCCCTGACATGCGCGCTGGCAGCTTCATTGCTTTTATTTGGTTTTCCTGTCCTGTGCACCTTCCTTCTCTGATGCTTTGACCCCTCTTGTCTATAAGAGGAAGTTACTGCCTTTGCTCTGGGTAAGTCTATTGTTTGGTGATGGCATTGCTGTTTGTTGCGTGTTTGCCTTCTGAGCTCCTGCCAGCCTCTTTGGTTTTACCCCTAAGTTGATGGTTCAGTCCCCTTGCCCACCAGAACTCCTGTACCATATTTTTGCTCGTCTCATCTGCTGTCCTGTGTCTGCTGTATCTTGCCGGGTTTTCCCCGTCTGTATCTGCTATCTTGCTGCTGTGTTATCCTGTCGCAGGGCCGGGACAAAGTGTAGGCGGAGGTAGGCGATGCCATAGGCCGCTAACTCAAACCTGTCACGTGGGGGGCGCTGCGCCGGCACATGCAGTCTCTCCACATCAGTCGTGATTTTTATTTATTTCGGTCTCATTGTGATGCGCCGCGGCTCGCCCTGAAGCAAGCCAACCTCTCAGTTTCTCTCTACTGCTGATGCTTGAGGCGCGAAACGCCAAGCTCCCTCGCCCTCCCTGTCCACCCCTCTGCTGCCGCGACGACGTCAGTGCTCAGTATGTTTTGGAGGTGGAGACTGAGCTGAGCCGTTGCTGCCCCTGAGTGAGGCTACTTATCACCTTTGTCATCATGAATGAATGTGTCGGTTTTCTCCCACTGCGGTTTCCGGGTTGGCGCAGGACTCGGTGCGCTTGTGGCTGGATACACGGAGGTAGAGCCGGGCAGAGTATAGGATGCCGAACTCAGTACTCCTGACTACTTGCACACTGGAGACTCCCCTCTTCTATTAAAGTGACCATCCTCTGAGCTGGGCGGCTGTGATGGGCTGTGAAAGAGCTGGGCTGTGAAGGGCTGTGCAATGGCTGGGCCCGTGATGGGCTGTTGAATGTGCTGTGAATGGCTAGGGCTAGTAGCAAGGGATAGGCTAGTGATGAAGACCTGAGCTGTGAATGGGTCTGTGATGAGGCTGTGATTGGTGGGCTGTGAAGGTAACTGGGCTGTGAAGGGCTATGTGAATGGCTGTGAAGGGCTGGGCTGTGAAGGGCTGTGAATGGCTGGGCTTGTTGACTGGGCTGATGAAATGGACTGTGAAGGCTGTGAATGGCTGGGCTGTAAAGGGGCTGGCTGTGAATGGCTGTGAAATGGCGGGCTGTGATAGGGCTGGTGAATGGCGGTGAAGGGCTGGGCTGTTGAATGGCTGATTGAAGGGCTGGGCTGTGCAAGGGCTGTGAAGGGCTGGGCTGTGAAGGGCTTGTGAATGGCCTGTGACAGGGCCTTGTGCTGTGAATGGCATGGGCTAGTGAAGGACTGGGCTGTGAAGAGGGCTGTGAATGGCTGTGAGGGGCTGGCGTGAAGGGTGTGAATGGCTTAGAAGGGATGGGCTGTGAATGGCTGGGCTGTGAAGGGATGGGCTGGGCTGTGAATGGGCTGGGACTTGAAGCAGGGCTGGCTGTGGAAGGGTGTGAACGGGTTGTGAACAGCGGCTGTACTGTGAAGGAGCTGTGACATGTGCTGTGATGGGCTGGGCTTTGAAGGGATGGCTGTTGAATGCTGGGCTGTGTTAGGGATGTGAAGGGCTGGGATGTAAAGGGCTGGGATGGGCTGGGATGTGACGGGATGGGATGGGCTGGGAGGGGATGGGATGTGAAGGGCTGGGATGGGTTAGGAAGTGTGTAAGGGCTTGGATTGGGTTGGGATGAGAAGGGCTAAGGGATGGGGTTGGATCTGCAGGGCTGGAATGGGTTGCGGATGTGAAGGTGAGGATGGTGAAGGGCTCCGGGATGGGCTGGATGTAAAGGGTTGGGATAGGGTGGGATGTGAAGGGGCTGGGAGGGATGGGATGTGAAGGGCTGGGATGGGTTGGGATGTGAAGGGATGGGCTGGGATGTGAAGGGCTGGGATGTGAAGGGCTGGGATGAGCTGGATGTGAAAGGGCTGGGAATGAGCGGGGATGTGAAGGGCTGGGATGAGCTGGGATGTGAAGGGCTGGAGGGGCTGGATGTTGAAAGCCTAAAAGGGCTGGGATGTGATGGGCTGGGATGGGTTGGGGGGCTGGGATGTGAAGGGTTGGGATGTGAAGGGCTGGGATGTGAAGGGCTGGGATGGGTTGGGATGTGGAAGTGCTGGGTATGGTTGACATGTGAAGGGCTGGTTTTGGCTGGGATGTGAAGGGATGGGTTGTGACGGGCTGGGCTGTGTAATGGGCATGGGCTGTGAAGGGTGCTGAAGGGCAGGGATTGATGGGATGTGAAGGGCTGGGATGGGCTGGGATGTAAAGGGCTGGGATGGGCTGGGATGTGAAGGGCTGGGATGGGCTGGGATGGGCTGGGATGTGAAGGGCTGGGATGGGTTGGGATGTGAAGGGCTGGGATGGGTTGGGATGTGAAGGGCTGGGATGGGTTGGGATCTGAAGGGCTGGAATGGGTTGGGATGTGAAGGGCTGGGATGTGAAGGGCTGGGATGGGCTGGGATGTCAAGGGTTGGGATGGGCTGGGCTGTGAAGGCAGGGATGGGGGCTGGATGTGATGGGCTGGGTTGGGTTGGGATGTGAAAGGGCTTGGAGGGCTGGGATGTGAAGGGCTGGGATGAGCTGGGAAGTGAAAGGGCTGGGATGAGCTGGGTGTGAAGGGTGGGATGAGGCTGGGATGTGAAGGGGCTGGGATGGGCTGGATGTGAAGCGGCTGGGATGTGAAGGGGCTGGGGATGGTTGGAGTGAAGGGTCGGGATGTTGAGGGTTGGGATGTGATGGGCTGGGATGTGAAGGGCTGGGTTGGGTTGGATGTGAAGTGCTGGGATGGGTTGGTATGTGAAGGGCTGGGTTGGGATGGGACATGTGAAAGGGCTGGGATGTGAAGGGCTGGGATGTCGAGAGGGCTGGTATGGGTTGGGATGTGAAGGGATGGGATGGGTTGGGATGTGAAGGGCTGGGATGTGAAGGGTTGGGATGGGCGTGGTTGAGCTGGGCTGTTGGAAGGGCTGGGAGGGTGGGATGTGAAGGGCTGGATGGGTGGGGATGTGAAGGGCTGGAATGTGAAGGGCTGGGATGGGATGGCATGGTGATGTGATCTGCTGGTCACTATGATATGTATATGCAAACAAAATCACGAATACAGAGGTATGAAAGGAGTCGGATTCCCCCTTTAAGAAAAAAATAACCTGTATGTTACTGAGCAGTTTTGACGTTGGATATTAATTTGTTATGTTAATTTATTACTTGTCGGTATTAAAAAAAAAGGTTTTTATAATGTGTTTAAAATGTCACGAACAGAAGAATTGTTAAAGACGTTTTTGCATATGTTTATGAGCACTTAAATCTTTGGATATAATATTATAATGTGTAATGTGCATTTTTATGTTAATATGTTAATTTTATTATTGTTTAACCTTTGTTTGGATAAAATTTCTTTGAAAATATGTTTATGTCTCTTTATAACAGTAATTTTGAAAACTCAACCTACACGCAGCGAAGCTGGGGGGCGCGATGGAGGCGGGGAATGCTGGAGCGGGGGGGGGGGGTGAGGGGCGCCGTTTGCCTCCTGTGACTAGGGCACCAAATGGCTTAGTCCGGCCACTGTGCTGTCGCATCCTGCTTGTTACCTGTCTGTTCCTGCCGGATCCTGATGTTGCTTGTATTCGTTTATTCCGGCTGTATCTTGCCGCAAATGACTACCTTTGTTCCTGTCTACCCACCTGCTTGTTTCCTGTCCAGCACCTAGGCTGTCACCGCAGGAAGGCCACGTTCTGGGGATGCAACCTGGGGGTCCCCACAGCTTATAGCACGTCCCGCTTTGCCAGGGCCCCTTCACGACTCCGCT